>ML404653.1:0-37952 GCA_005239525.1 Nicotiana knightiana | reverse complement strand
ATATATATATATATATATATATTATTGCAGCGTGCAGCCCAATCCATATAATATATTGTTGCGGCGTGTAGCCCGGTCCGTATAATATCCTCACCACTCTGCTCTCGGCCTCACTAAGTCATCCTCACAAGCCACTCGGGTGACTCATCTCAACTCATAGGACTCAGCTCAAAGTACCTCTCAGTATTCTAAAACAATGTGACCATAGTGATAACAACAACAGTTATAAAACATGACTGAGTTCATAAATTTCTATCAAAAATAGTGTGAAGATAGTGGAAAAATACCTCTGAGGGTCTAAACCATTCGGCACAAGGCCCTAAACATGGCATACAACCCAATAATATAATGTAAACTTAAAAAATAGAGGATGTCATACGATTTTAAATCAAATATGCGACTTAAAATCGCTACGGGACGGACCAAGTCACAAATCCCTATCGGTGCATGCTCACATGCTCGTCACCTAGCATGTGCATCACCTCATTTATCAAAACAATATGAAATAACGGGGTTTCATACACTTACGTCTAGATTTACAATCGTTACTGACCTCAAACCGTCCCGAAAACTACTCCGTGATGCTCTTTCCCCTCAAATCGACTCCCAGATGATCCAAATCCATTCACAACCAGATTAATAACATCAAAATATGCTAGGGAGACGAAACCTATTCGAAAATTATCACAATTAGGCACAAAATAAGAAATTAGCCAAACCCGACCTTCGAGACCACGTCTCGAAATTTGATAAAAATCACAAAATTGGAATCCTCATTCTCCCACGATTCTATACATACCAAGAACATCAAATGCGAACCACAAATGCCTCTTCAATTTCTCAATCAAAGTCTCAAGTTTCCAAGCCCTAACCCCCAATTTAATCACTGATGTTTCCCCTAATTTCACCCTAAATCAGTCCAAAATCACATAGAAATGGGTTTTAGGTTAAAAATCTTACCTCAACGAAGTTCCCTTGAATTCTCCCTTCAAAACCGTCTCTCAAACCTCAATCCCGGATGAAAATGTTGAAGAAATAGCTCTAATTCTTTCCGCCCAGTGAAATCGCACCTACGGTCATTCCTCCGTACCTGCGGACCCGTACATGCGGTCCCAGGTGCGCACCTGCGGAAAATCAATTAAAGCCCATTCTCGCACCTGCGGTGAATCACCCGCACCTGCGGTCCAGGTCTCGCACCTACGACTTTCTCCAGCCTGACCAATTATCGCACCTGCGCAAGACACCTTGGACCTGCGACATCGCACCTGCTGCTACCCTTCCGCAGGTGCGGCCACACCAGAAACCTGGCACCAACAGCTCCTTTAGCTGCATTTTCCAACTTTAATCCTTCCGAGGACTATTCAAAATCAACCCGAGCCCCTCGGGACCCCAACCAAAAAATACAAACAAGTCATATATGACCACCCGGACTTAAACGAACTCTTGGAACACCCAAAATAACATCGGAACTCCAATCCAACCCATGATTCAAGCCTAAGATTCCTAAAATTTCCGAAAATCACCAACGATGCCGAAACTAACCAAAACAAGTCCGAATGACCTGAAAATTTGTACAGACGTCCAAAATGGCACTACGAACCTGCTCTAACTTCAGAATTCTATTCCGACCCCGATAGCCTATTTTTCATCGTCGACTGAAAATTGCCAAAAACTCAACTTCGCAACTTCAAGCCTAATTCTACTCCGGACATCATAACCACGTTCTGAATACACCCCTAAGACCCAAATCACCAAACTAAGCTATCCATGCCATAAAATCTACATTCTGAGGTTGTTTACCAATAAGTTAACTCCCAATTGACTTTTTCAACTATTAAGGCAATTTAAGAGACTAAGTGTCTAAATTCTCTGCACGACCATTCCAAAACCGAACCAACCGACCCCAACACATCATAAATAGACTAAGCAATGCATGATGAGGTAGAAACGAGAATAACGAGGCTAATCTCACAGAACGACCAACCGGGTCGTTACACATAGACTATCAGTGCTGCATTTGCGAGGCCTTCTTCATAATTTCTAGGGTTTGCAATTGCGAACCCCATGTCACAATTGCGACATCTGCAACTGAACCAAAGGGCTGGGAGTCGAGAGTTTTCATCATATTCTCTCATTTTAGAACCCTAAATCTCAGTATGAGGCGATTTGGAGAGGGAAAATTCATCTAGAAATATTGGGTAAGTGATTCTAATCAATTTTCAGTTATATTTCATGATTATATCTTAGAATTTAACATCAAATTCATGAAAATAAAAGAGGGAATTTGGGAAAATTTTCAAGTTTTTGAAATGAAGAATTGAGTTTTGAGAGTCGATTTGGACTCGTATTTGAAAATAAAACATATTTATAGACTCGTGGAGGCTAATTTTAGTGGAAAATCCATATTCGAGGGTTGATTAGTTGAGGTAATAATCTTGGCTTAACATTGTGTGGGGGAAATATCCCTTAGAATTTTGATTGATTGTGCTATATGTATTACGTGGAAGACGTGTACGCAAGGTGACGAGTGCGTACACGAGCTACATGTGATATTTGATCGATTTAGGTTGTTTAGACTCCTTCTATGACTTTAATTGAATTTTCATAACATGTTACATCTTTTTCTATGAATCAACTCTGACATGTTTTATTTGACGTTGTTAGCACTTCTTCCATCTCCTACTTGTTATATTTTCTCTCATATGCTTGAGTTGAATTTGCTACCACCCTTATTGTCTTGTTACCTCCTTATTGTTGCATTACTCTTAATTGAAGTTGTTAGTTCATGAAAATTATCTTCTTGTTGGATTATTGACGTTGAAGTTGTGAAAGTTGTTATCATATTGAGGTTGAAGTTGTTGATTTAAAGATATTTTTCCTTGTTTAGCTTTTCTCATTTACTTTGTAATTATTGAGATTCTTTTACACATTGTGATTTAGTCGTGGGCTAATTTTTGTGAAAATTTTGGTATTGTTGATTTGGCAATTTGTGGCGTATGGGCACTTGTGGTGCGAGTTGTTGTTGTATTGTGATATTGATACACATACGGTGGTATAAGGATAGAGGTTGATACACATATAGTGGTATAAGAATAGAGGTTGATACACATGTTGTGAGATAAGGTGGGAATGATACATGTGTAGCTAGTGAGGGATTACATGAGGCCACACGGTGAGATAAGGTGGGCATATACTCATGTAGATATTTCGAGAAAAATGATTCTTAAAACTAATTGTAAGGATCACACGTGATATAAGAAAATATTGTGATTTAAATAAAGAACGTGATTCTTAAAACTATTGTATCGTGATGCTTGTTGTATATTCCATGTTGAGAAGGCTTGTTGGTTAAATAGTTCTTGTTGTTTCTTCATTATTTTACTTATCATTATCCATATTTGGTCTGATTGTTTTTTCATCATGTGCTCACTCCTAGTTGCCTTTACTGCTTAAATCTCTGTTGTTAGTTTATTTTATTGAACTGTTTACTTGTCATTTACTTCCTTGATTCCTATATTCAGACCATGCTATACTCTGTTTAGTTCCTTATCTCCTAGTAGGTGTCTTGACCTTACCTCGTCACTACTCTACTGAGGTAAGACTTAGTTCTTACTGGGTACCATTGTGGTGTACTCATACTACGCTTATGCACATTTTTGTGCAGATCCACATACAACTGTCTGTGGTGGATGCAAGTGATTGATTAGCTATTTTTGGAGATTGCAAGGTATACCTGTCCAACATTTTTAGGCCTCGAAGTCGCCTTCTGCTTTTTGATATTCTACTGTTTGTTTCTTGTTTCAAAATAGTATTGTATTCCGAGACTATTAGTACATTCTTATAGAACTTATGACTATGTTCTACCATGTTTTGGGAAGTTATTGGCAGCAGTACTGTTGAGTTTTATTAGGATAATTTAATGGTAAAATTAAGGTTTTATTATTGTTTCTATTGTTTCTCAATGTATGTTAGGCTTACCTAGTCTTAGATTCTAGGTTCCATCACGACATCCTAAGGTGGGAGATTGGGGCCGCGACAAGTTGGTATGTGAGCTCTAGGTTCATTGGTGTTACGATTCATAAGCAAGTTTAGTAGAGTCTTGCGGATCAATACAGAGATGTTTGTACTTATCTTCGAGAGGCTACAAAACTCTTAAGAAACTCTACTTCTTTGATTCCTTATCGTGCAAATTAGTTGACATCGAAATCTGAATCATTGTCTTTCTATTCTCTAATAGATGGTGAGGACACGCAATTCTAGATCTGATGATCAAATACCCACAAACCTTGTAGAGCCGCGCGAGGCCGAGACCGAGATCGAGGTAGAGGCCGAGGAGGGGCACGTGGTGCGGCCAAAGCACCTGCTCGAGAAGCGACCGAGGAGCTACTAGTAGCTCAAGTTTGGGGATAGGAACCAAAGACGCCTGTTGTTTCCCCTGCACTTAAGGAGACCATATCACAATTTTTGAGCATGTTCGACACTCTGGCTCATGCGGTATTGATTCCCCTTGCACCAGCTACATCTAAGGCCGAGGGAGGAGCCCAGACTCTCGCGGCCCGTACCCTAAAGCAGCGGGCCCATGTTGATCACGTCCTGGGAGTTAGGAAAGAGTAGCCTATTATTCTAGTTTAGTTTGAGGTCAGGCCAACGGTTACTGAGGAGGAGTAGAGGCGACTTGAGAGGATCAAGAAGTATTTTCCTCCTACTTTCAATGGCACAGCCACCAAGAATGCACATGGTTATCTAGAGAAGTGTCCAAGTATTCTCCGCACCATGGGTATCGTAGAGGTGAGAGAAGTTACTTTTACTATATTCCAACTGTTAGTAGCAGCGTATTAGTGATGACAGGCTTATAAGGAGGGTAGACTAGCTGATGCAGCCCCACTCAATTGGGCTCAGATTTTAGAGATGTTTTTGAGAGAGTTTGAGCAGTCGCATCACGGGAATATGACAGTGTCTGAGTATGCTATCAGATTTAGTGAGTTGTATTGACATGCACCTACCTTGGTTTCTACAGTCAGAAAGCGAGTTCGCAGATTCATTGGGTGCTCAACTATGATATTGTGAGCACGTGATTTTTACCTATCATATAATCCTACAAAATCTCAATTAATTAATTGATTTCTTAATTTTGTTGGATTTTAATGCTATTTGCGAATTTATTTTTTACATTGTGTAGCCATAATCCGTCATTTAAATCCACAAATAGTTTAAAATAACATGATTAAGCACGTAATCTTGGTTATCATTTAAATAAATATAATTAGGCAAATTGATTTTAGAATTAGTTACTGCATTCTATTAGGTATTAACATAATTAGAATTAATTAACTAGATGTAAAATAGGCAAAAATCGGACCTGGGCCAAAACTACCCAGGCCCAATCCCTAACTCTACACGACCCAGCAACCCAGCCCAATACCCGCTTTTTCCAAAAAAAAAAAAGAGGACTTCAGCAGAAGTGCTAAAGTTTTTAGTTCATTTGTGAAGACTTCAGCAGAAGTGCTGAAGTGTTTAGTTCATTTGTGAAAACTTCAGCAGAAGTGCTGAAGTTATTAGTTCATTTGTGAAAACTTCAGCAGAATCTGAAGTTATTAGTTCATTTGTGAAAACTTCAGCAGAAGTTCTGAAGTTATTTATTCATTTGTGAAAAAAAAAAACTTTAGCAGAAGTGCTGAAGTTATTAGTTCATTCGTGAAAACATCAGCAGAAGTGCTGAAGTTATCAGTTCATTTGTGAAGACTTCAGCAGATGTTTAGTTCATTTGTGAAAAACTTCAGCAGAAGTGCTGAAGTTATTAGTTCATTTGTGAAGACTTCAGCAGAAGTGCTGAAGTGTTTAGTTCATTTGTGAAAAACTTCAGCAGAAGTGCTGAAGTTATTAGTTCATTTGTGAAAACTTCAGCAGAAGTGCTGAAGTTATTTGTTCATTTGTGAAAGCTTTAGCAGAAGTGCTGAAGTTATTCATTCATTTGTGAAAACTTCAGCAGCAGTGCTGAAGTTATTATTTAATCTGTGAAAACTTCAGCAGAAATGCTGAACTTATTTAGTTTAGTTGTAAAAAGACTTCAGCAGAAATGCTGAAGTTATTTAGTTCATTTTTAAAAGACTTCAGCACCCAATGTGCTGAAGTTTGGCCTGCCCCATACACTACTCAAACGACCCCGTTTGGTTTAAATGGTTGAATCCTGGCCATTGATCGAAATAGATCAGACGGCCAGGAACTCCACCCCCTTTNCCCCCCCCCCCCTTCCCCACCTTCATTTCACCAAAGTCTAACACCCCCCAAACCTTAGACGCCTCCCCTCCCCTTCGTCTCTCACTCTCTTCTGCCTCAACCAAACCCTAGCCGCCCTAGGTTTTCGCCTACCGGCGGCAGAGCTTCCCCAATCAACCCCAACTTTTGACTAGATAATCCCCATCGTTTCCTCTATCACCTCCTGTTGCTAGTTTCCCCAAAAAACCAATCGATTTGCGTCAATTTCAGATCTAAGATTCTGAAAACCCCAAAATTACTCCCCGGCCGATTCAAAGACAATCAATGGCTCAGACCTTCATGGGTTGATTTCTCTTGAGTAGAGCAATCGATTCATGAGCGTTTGATTCATTTTTAAACCCTACCGGAGTTCGGCCAAAGTCCAGCAACCTTCAACTTTTCCGGCCAAGTCCTCAAACGGGTATCCCCCCCTTTTTTTCTATGTGTTTCGTACTTTCTGATCAATGATGTCAAATAGGCCGTTAGTTTAATCTCTTTAAAAATCATCATAAATATGTCTAAATTCATAACTGTTTGTTTTTCTTCACTATTTGTTGTGTTAAATCGATTGAGTATGATTAATTCTATCTCGTGTATTGAATCCACGCCCTAGTTCGATTGTTTTCATTGTTTGAATCCTGACTAGTCAGTTTAGGAACTCTTCTGTATTTCATTTTAAGACCAAATCTCATGCCAACCATTCCTTTTAGGTTGTTTCAGTAATGCTTCGATTCATCTGGCCTAGCTCTTTTAGGAATAATACTAAGTTAATCTGAGCCAGTACATGGCCATGAATTAATTGAGTTCATTTTTTTAGCTCAAGACTACCCTAATTAGTCACGGCCTCCTAAAATACACTTGCTTAACTAGTCTAACTTAGGTGGTTAGTTTCTTAAACAATTGACTAAGTCTTAAAAGAAATTTCTTGCTTAAGATAATTAATTTAGGTTTCATTAACTGAACAAACCATCTAACCTAAGTTTAAGGAACCAAGTCGATTAATCTTAATTAAGTCATTTAAACTTGGATTAAGTTGATAATACATAGCCTTAATTAACTAAGGAATCTAACTAGGTTTAATTAATTAGAGTCAATAGTCAACCCCAAACAAATTAACCCTGGTTACGTAATGGTAATTTCAGGGACTTCAAGGGGTATATTAGGAATCCTAGGTGAAGGAATCTTGGTGTAACAACCCAAGAACCTTCTAGAACTAGGAAATCAGATTTTGTTGGATAAAATAGTAATTGTAAAGGCTGGAATTTTCTAGAATGAGGGAAGCTGTCCCTAAAGATAAGGTTGACAGCTACATTTGTACTATTTTTAGCCCAATTAGATAAGGAATATGCCAAGCATATCCTATCAAAAAATACCCCTATAAATACACACACCTTTTACCACAATAGGAGGTTCTTTTTTTTACTCTCTAGACTCTGGGAAAACTTTCTTTCAACCTCTCTTAGCTGCTAATACATTCTAAAAATATAGAAAGAATCAAAATATTTTTTCATTCATAAAGGAAATTTCCAAAGAAGGAATATGGTTGAAAAGGTTTGATTTTCTTGTTGGAGTTCATCAAGCTTTTGTGGGTCTTCTCAACTTGGTTTTTGTTCTTTTCTGTTCTAAATTTGAAATATCTGTTTTGAGTACTCAAGTCCTGGGTTGTTTACTCTTCCTGGTTTGCTGGGTTTCTGGTTGCTTCTGCTTTTCATTATTGCTGGATTTTCCTTCTTTTTGCTACTTTGCTAATTGCCTGACCTTTATTTGGTCAGAATTTCGTTAAATCTTTCTTTAAGGTATGTAACAGTCAACTTGATACAAAATTATTGAATTCAGAATTTGTTTTAAACTTGTTGGTTCATGTTGTATTTTCTTCAAGAATATGTGAATCTTCTTCTTCCCCTTTCTTAATGTAGAAATTGAAGTAAGATTATCATTATCTAAGTGTATGCATGCAACTCTTGGAATCTGCTTGGTACTGTGCTGAACTTCTGTTAATAAGCTTAATGTTTGATAGCTTAGGTGGTAATTTCATATGTTTTTAGCATGTTAGAAAGATAAATAGCACTAGGGTAGATAAATCTGACCTTCCAATGGTCAAATTCACCCCATAATAGTGCACAAAACAGTAGTGTAGATGGTTGAAATTCACCCTTTAAAGGGTATACAACAGGTAGTCAAAAGGGCTATAGAGGAAAGAATCTTAACTCTTATATGGTCTGATTCAGTCTCTAAAAATCCAAGAATATTCAAAATGTTCAAAGGAATGTTGTTTGAAGTATTGGTATGTTTGTTAGAAATGTCAATTAACTCTGTATCTCTGGGTTAGAATCCGACTCTCCTTCATAGTCAGATTCAATCTAAGAAATAAATACATAAAACATGTTTGCCTTTCTTCTTGCTGAAACTGTAATCACTTATCAAAATTTGGTTGTCCCTCTATGTGATTACAACAGCAGAATTATCTGTTAGAGGCTTCTGTGATTAATTCTATATCCTTGAAGTCACAATAGAGTCATTTAGCTAGCATTAAATGAGTAGTGAATCTGACCATTTATAATGGTCAAATTCACCCCATATTTTAGATGCTTAGAAAGTAGTTTATCACCCTTCAAGGGTACAAAAATGAGGTCATCAACAAAGCCTCTAGAGTAGGGAATCTGAATCTCCCAAATGGTTAGGTTCACTCTCTCAACGTGCCTAAGTAATCAAAAATCAAGGAATAAGTACGGACTGAAGGTCCAAGGTATGGAAATGACAGTCTTGGAGTTGAGTTTGATCCCTTTATGGTCATATTCACATCAAGAAGATGCATAAAGGATTCTACCATTTGTATAGCTTAGCATAGCATTATCAGGTTAAACTTGACCTCCTTTCATGGTCCTGTTTGGTCTGATGGATGCCCCACACTTAGTTAGTTTGTGTATTCTCTAAATTACGAAAAAAGGGGGGCTACAAATGCACAGTACGAAGAATCCAGATGTGGAGAGGCTATTTAGGATTTCCATTTTTAGTTTCCTTTGGATATTCATAAAAAATGTATTTTTTACCAAAGCTGTATTTCTGCTTCAGAAAAACTGTAGTTCGTTCGCTTATGCACTTTGGAATCTTGTAATTTAAGGGACCGGACTATATATTCATTTTTAGCCTTTCAACTGATAGTGTTCAAACTAAATGGTTATTTCAAAATTCAGTTGTTTCAATATAAGTGGATTCAGTGGATTATTTTTGGTTCATGACATATCCTGTAAACTCTTTGAAATCGATGTATGAACATTTTTTGAACCTTGAAGCATGTGATTAGGCTATCTAAAAATTAACAAGAATTGTTAATTTAGAATTGGTAAAACTGCCTGTGTTGTGTATCTTCTCCAGGAAATTACAAAGCTCCAGAAAAAGTAAAGTAATTTTAGCTTACCAATTTGAAGCGAGACCAGTCGATAATGCATTTATGTGTCTATAATTATTATAGGTGTATATATATCTGCACGAATAAGGCGCATCTTGATTAACACATTTTTTATCATTTTCCAAACTAGGAAGAGAAGATCTTTAAGATCTGAATTTCCTAATTGTTAGTTTTCTTACAGAAATAGCCAAGCTAGGATGGCCTAAAGTGATCAATTTGGGGCTAAAATATGGCCATAGCCCGAAACATGTTATCTTTAGATTAATGAAATTCACTTCTAGGCAATCCTTTAGGTAGAACCATACATTTAGATTGAAATTTTATAAAGAACCGAATACTATTCCAAGATACAATAGTCTACACTCGGGAGTGGCAACTCATGCCCCTGACTCTAGTTGTCCCAAATAGGCACTATAAAATCGTCATGACCATAGTCTTGACCACGTAATCTACACTCGGGTGCGACAACTCATGTCCCCATCTTCAACTTCAAATTACAATAAAAATCACACGTTGTAATTGCGGGTGCATTTCATGTGGCGCAGTTATAATGTGTCCAAAACAAAACAAGTGCACGCCATCGTGACTTGTTTCAAGATAAATCCATAAATATTAAAAGCTGTTAAAATTTAAAAAGGCTAAATGCACAATAGGTTTAAAAAATGTAAATAATTAGATAATTAGGCCAAATATTAATATTTAAGCGACCGTGCTAGAACCACGAAATTCGGGAGTGCCTAACACCTTCTCCCGGGTTAACAGAATTCCTTATCCGGATTTCTGGTTCGCAGACATTTTTAAACAGAGTCTAAATTTCCTCGGTTTGGGATTTCAATAAACGGTATCCCGGAACATCGTCAAAAATCCTGGTGCGACTCTGAAATAATAAATAAATCCCAAATCCGAATAATGTCACTTTTATTGAAAAAACTCCCTTACTACCCCTTCATCAATTGGGGGTAGTGGAAACAAGGAGGTGTGACAGCTCTGGCGACTTTGCTGGGGACCAATGAACCCAGAATCTCTGGTTCAGGGTTCAAGAATCGAGCTTATATAACTGTTTTATTTGGCTTTATTATCTGATTTTTACATGTTTAAACCTAATGTGCTAAATGCCGCCTTTTACCACTTTGATATTATTTGGACTGAATATAAATTGTGCTGAAACCCTCTTCTCTCAGAGTCTTCTAAATCATCTGGGAAGTGTGCACTTCGTGTGACTTCTTTTCTGTTAGAGTCATATCCAAATTTTAGAACGAGGTACGGATAAGTTGTAAAGCCGGTGAAGCTTCTGTATTCCCGGTACGCTGCCTCCCCTCGGCTTGAGTTGTCCGCTGGGTAAGCCTGGTCTAGAACAAAACCCCAGGATATAAACTTAGAATGAAAAAACCTCATGCTGGATCCCTAGTAAGAACAATTATCTGCATCACGCACATTTTTGACTTAGGGGACTCAATACAGGGGTTGGGTCCGTCTAGGATAGGTGTACCCAGAACAAAAAAAATCATCCTGATGCATCCTATTTGATTACGTGCATTATTTGTCTCGGTTTGTTTGTTGACCGGCTAAATAAAGAAAGAAAATAACAGAAAAACCAAGAGTGGGGTAAGATAGAATTTATCCGATTTTGAAAAACCTAATATTTGAAAAGTACCTCGGAACTCTGTCAAAATATTTCCGAAAAAAGAAGGAATAAAAAATAATTGAAAATAGGGAGAAATAGAGTTTCAAAATAGTTGCAAATGAGCCAAATCCAGAAGAAAATTTCTAAATAAATCAAAAACATTTTTCTTTCGTTATGTCAAAACTGGCCAAACTACGTGGGTCTGATTCTCAGCGGATGTGAGATACGTAGGCAAGCCCTCATCGGTGCTGACCCCACTTTTCAAAAAAAAAAGTGTCTGTCATTCCAAATAAAACCGACTAAGCTTCGGTTAAAGTCTTGTGTCGTTTTCTCCAAAATAATTCTTAGAACATCATACATTATTGAAGGACTGTTTTCGTTAAAGAATGAAAAGAAAGTAAAGAGAGATAATGTTAAAGCCGGGATGAAACACACAGCCTTTGCAAAATTTTTTAGAAAAACGATAACTGCTTAGGTGCATCGCATCCCAATGTGTGATTCCTATGTGTTAATATCTCCCGCTAACCCAATTTGATTTCTCTTTGAAAGATTACTATTATTAAACGGTGGTTGGTTTCCGGTGGTATTCTGGCGACACATCCATATTTCACTAGATCTAAAGGAAGTGTAGCAATGACGTTTGAAAGTCACCCGTCCATTATTGAACCGACGGATGGCCCTACCTCAGTCATCCCCCAAGAAGAATCAGCAGTAACCGAAGAAAACAAAAGGCTAAGATGTTGTATGCTCGAGATGTGGGACGCTTGGTCCAACGGGAGAGAGCCACCTATCTCCATCCCTAGTTTTCCTGAGCTAATTACCAGAACTGGAGGGACCACCAATGTGCCCATTTCAAAGCCAAACCCATTTGTTCCATTTGGATTCCCGACCATGGTCTCAAACTATTCTGGAACACCTTCTGAGTTTCGCCCGAGGGAACCACCCTCCGGATTACACTCTGTGGTGTTTACTGCTCCGCCAGCTACTGGTATGGCACAACCTACACTGGCACGACAGAACTTTGAACCGGCCAATTTTATTTTTCAAGCTCCTCAATTCCAGCTGGATGCCGCTCAGGTCACTCCTGATGCTTACACGCAGTACCCACAGTTTGAATCTCCCATGGAACCGAAAAAGCTCTTGAAGAATATTGAACAAGATGAAATAACTCGAAAGATGAAGAGCCTTGAACAAAGTTTGAAAAACATCCAGGGTCTAAGCGGCCAAAAGAGCGTGTCGTACGATGATCTATGCATGTTGCCACACGTACATCTACCTTTGGGGTTCAAGACACCAAAATTTGAAAAGTATGATGGGCATGGAGACCCGATCGCTCATCTAAAAAGATACTGCAACCAACTAAGAGGATCGGGAGGCAAAGAAGAGCTACTAATGGCTTATTTTGGGGAAAGTCTTACAGGTATCGCCTCGGAGTGGTACATCGATCAAGATATATCCCATTGGCATGTATGGGATGATTTGGCCCGATAATTCGTAAGACAGTTCCAGTACAATGTGGATATAGCTTCGGACAGAAATTCTCTGTCCAATCTCAAAAAGAAAGCTTCCGAAAGCTTCCGGGAGTACGCAATCAAATGGCGAGAACACGCATCCCGAGTGAAACCTCCCATGGAGGAGAATGAAATGATTAGTATCTTCTTACAGGCCCAAGAGGCCGATTATTTTCACAATATGATGTCCTCCATGGGCAAGCCGTTCGCGGAGGCCATAAAAATTGGTGAGATGGTCGAAAATGGCCTAAAGACAGGCCGTATTTTAAGTCAATCTGCTTTGAGAGCCACCTCCCAAGCCATTCAAAGTGGCTCGGGAGGCCTGACAAACAGAAAAAAAAAGAGGAGGGAGCCATGATGGCTTCGGGCCCTAGGAATTCCCGACGACCTCGGGAATATCCAGGCCCATTTTCCACAACTTGACAACACTATTATCCTCACCAGGAAGCAACTTATGCCATGACTCCCCCTCCTTATGCACTGATGAACGCTCAGCCGCAACCTTGGCTGCAACAGTATAACCAAAACAGAGCTCCACCACCTAGAAATAACCATCCACAACCAGCTCCATATAATCCACGCCCTCCTCAAAACAATTATCCCAACAATGCTTACCCTCGTGAGCCACCAATAAGAACTAACTTCACCCCCATCGGCGAGTCATACTCAAGCCTTTTTCCAAAGTTGGTTCAGATGGGGCTTTTTCAGCCGGTGCCTCCGAACAGGCAAAATCCACAATCACCATCATACAGACGGGGTACCAACTGTGCCTATCATTCCGGAGTATAGGGGCATGATACTGAAGACTGTTGGACCCTCAAGAGAGCAGTAGAAAATCTGATTAAACAAAAGAAAGTTGTGCTAAGAGACGAGGAGGTCCCCAATGTCACAAACAACCCATTGCCAGCCCACAACAACGGGCATGTCATTGGAATGATATTAGAAGACAAAGAATTTGACCCGGCTCTGAAAGCCATCATTGCCATTGTGGATACAGAAAGGAAAGTAAAAACAGTGGCAAAATCGGACAAAGAAGAAAAGAAAACAAAACCCCCCAGCTTGGATAAAGAGAAGGCTAAGGAAGAAAAAGAGACACAGACCCCCGGCCATGAGAAAGAAAAGGCCAAGGAAGAAAAGAAAGAGACAGCACCAGCTAAAGAAGCTATCCTTTATGTCCCGAGAGCTCCGCGAAACAGACAACTCGTTTTGAGTCCCCCCAGGAAATTGGAACCACAAAAAATGTATATACAGAAAGGGGCCTATGTTGTGAAAAGCTCAGCTATCCCACCAAAGCTGAATGAACCTTTGATTATCAGCCGTCGGCCGCAAATTCCAATAAAAAAATACAACTATTGTCCCATGGAATTATGATCAAACAGTGGTGACATATAAAGGAAAATAAGTCAAGGGGGAAGTCAACGAAGCAAAACCCACTGGGAAGTACCATAACCCAGATGAGCTGAACATAGCTAAGCATAAACGCTTTCCTCTCAAAAAGCCCATCACTGCCGAAGAGGCCGAGTAGTTCTTCAAGAAAATGAAAATGCCTAAATATGTCACCATTGAAGAACTCAGGAGAACCCCTGAGTAGGTTTCACTTCTGTCTCTATTGACTGGCTCAAATGAGCACAAAAAAATACTCCTGTAAACGTTGAATGAAGCGTATGTACCAGCTGAGACCTCAGTCGAGCAGTTAGAAAGAATGGCTGAGCGCTTTTTCGAGGTAAAAAAATTCTCCTTCAACAAGGATGATCTGTCTCCCGAAGGATCCGCTCATAACAAGGCATTACACCTGACCGTTAAAAGCGAAGGATATTATGTAAAGAGAGTTATGCTTGACGGAGGATCAGGGGTAGATATTTGCCCTTTGTCAACACTGCAAGAGATGTGAATCGGCATTGAGAGAATCAGGTCGAATAATATTTGTGTCCGCTCTTTCGACGGTATCAAAAGGGACACCATTGGTGAAATCGACATAATCATGACGATTGGCCTTGTGGATATCATAGTAACTTTCCAAATCCTGGATATGGATACTTCCTATAACTTCTTGCTAGGGAGACCGTGGATTCACGCTGCTGGGGTAGTACCGTCTACCCTCCACCAAATGGTCAAATTTGTCCATGAAAATCAGGAGATCGTGATCCACGGAGAAGATGAACAATCCATATACAGGGACCCTTCCATCCCCTGCCTCGAGGCCAGAGAGGGAAGCAAACATATTGTGTACCAAGCCTTTGAGATTGTGCCTGCTGATCAACACGAAGAAGGCACTCCATGCCCACAACCTTGTCTTTCAAACGTGTCAATCATGTGTCGCCACGGATATGATTAGACATGGTTACAAACCAGGAAAGGGGCTTGGGATATCCCTACAAGGCATTACTGAACCCATCTCTCTACCCGCCACTGAAAAATTCTTTGGCATAGGTTTCCAAGCTACCGATGAAGATGTGCAATGGGCCAACGCCCGCAAAAACAATGGATGGGACCTGCCTCAGCCTGTCCCGCACATTACTAAGACCTTCATCAAACCACAGTATATCGAAAAAAAAGAAGAAGTGGCCTTTACTACCGAAGAAATTGAAGATATATGTGAGGCCATGAAACAGATGTTATATGAGGCCAACATGGTTCATCTAGGGGAAAGCTCGAGCACCGCTGAGATGCAGTATATGGGCCCAAATGCCAAGTTGCATAACTGGAAGGCTACTTCATTCCCCGCCAGGCGGGAGTCCTGGTAGTTCAGTTTTGCCATCTTCCCTGCACTATAAGTTATTTCAGGGTGTAACTTGAGTGTTTTATAATTTTATTGTCTTTAAATTTCGATGTAAAACCCCTGTTATCTTGAAATGAAATCAAAATTTCATTGTTTAATATTCTTTCTGATTTTGTTATTTTTGTTATTTTTCAGTCCTAATAATGCGGCTTTAAATAACATGACATGCTTGCGGACTTCATGCCCTGATCTTAATACGCTGTTTAATCTCGAAATAATGAATCAAGAACCAGAGTATGATGAAGATGAGGCTTTTAGGGGAATAAACAAAGAATTGGAACAATTTGAGAATAAGCCTAAGCCAAACCTAAATGAAACCGAGCCAGTTAAGTTGGGTAATTCAGATGAAGTTCGAGAGACCATGATAAGCATTCACACGGATGAGAGAACTAGGAACACATTGATTCAACTTTTGTTCGAATTCAAAGATGTGTTCGCTTGGTCCTATGACGATATGCCTGGGCTAAGTGTTGATTTAGTGGTACACAAGTTGCCAACTCATCCCGATTGCCCACGCGTCCAAGAAAAGCAAAGAAAATTCAAAACAGATATCAGTGACAAAATCAAAGAAGAAGTTAATAAACAATTAAAAGCCGGTGTAATCCGAGTAGTCAGATACACCACATGGCTAGCCAATATAGTCCCAGTGCCAAAAAAGGACGGGAAGCTCAGAGTATGCGTTGATTACAGGGATTTGACAAAGCAAGTCTCAAAGACAACTTCCCGCTACCAAACATCCATATCCTTGTCGACAATTGTGCCAAATATGAGGTATAGTCGTTTCTAGATTGTTATGCCGGGTATCATCAAGTCTTAATGGATGAGGAAGATGCAGAAAATACAACCTTCACTGCACCATGGGGAACTTATTGTTACAGGATCATGCCGTTCGGTTTAAAAAATGCCGGGGCAACCAATATGCGGGCCATGACTGCTATTTTCCATGACATGATGCACCAAGAAATTGATGTGTACATCGATGATGTCATTATTAAATCCAGAACACAGGAAGGCCATGTTCGAGACTTGAGGAAATTCTTCGAGCGGTTACCCAAATATGACTTGAAATTAAACCCTGCTAAATGCGCATTTGGCGTTCCTTCGGGGAAACTATTGGGGTTTATAGTTAGCCGCAAGGTCATTGAGTTAGATCCGACCAGGATAAAGTCCATCCGAGATCTACCACCTCCAAGGACCAAGAAAGAGGTCATGAGCCTTTTAGGAAGGTTGAGCCACATCAACCAGTTTATTGCGCAGCTTACAACCACTTGTGAGCCCATATTCAGGCTTCTAAAGGATGATGCGGCAATCAAATGGACAGATGAATGTCAGGAAGCCTTTGACAAAATCAAAGAATATTTGTCAAACCCGCCAGTGTTGGTCCCGCCTGAACCAGGAAGACCTTTGTTCCTGTACTTAACCATTATGGAAAATTCTTTTGGTTGTGTCCTCGGGCAACACGATGTTACTGGGAAGAAAGAACAAGCCATCTACTATTTGAGCAAGAAATTCACTAGATATGAATCCAAATACACTCTGCTAGAGAGAACTTGTTGCGCCCTAACTTGGGTCGCTCGAAAGCTCAGACATTATTTGCTGGCTCATACTACCTATCTCATAACTAGGTTAGATCCTCTGAAATACATATTCCAAAAGCCAATGCCCACAGGAAGGTTGGCAAAATGACAAATCCTGCTCACGGAGTTCGACATTGTCTATGTCACCCGCACAACCATGAAAGCTCAATCCTTAGCTGATCATTTAGCTGAGAACCCGGTCGATGATGAATACCAACCCTTGAGTACTTATTTTCCATATGAGGAAGTCAATTCAGTTGAAATAATCTCAAAAGACACTAATACCTGGAAAATGTTCTTCGACGGAGCAGTCAATGCGAAAGGTGTTGGAATTGGGGCAATCTTGATTTCGCCCACAGGACAACACTATGAAGCTTGTCTAATGGGTATGAACATGACCATCGATATGGATATTGAAGGATTATTAATCATGGGAGATTATGATCTAATTATCAAGCAAGTTCAGCGAGAATGGGAAACTCGAGATGTTAAGATCCTTCCATATAGACAACATGTGGAAGATCTTAGAAAATGATTCATAGCCGTCGAGTTCAAATATATTCCTCGATGCCACAATGAGTTGGCCGATGCACTGGCTACCCTAGCTGCAATGCTTCCATACCCGGGCAATGTTCACATTGACCCGTTAGAAATTAAAATCAAAGAAATACATGGTTATTATAACACGGTCGAAATAGAGTCCGAGGTCCAACCATGGTATTATGATATCAAAACATTCTTGAAAACAAAAGAGTATCCGGAACAGACCACCGGGGATCAAAAGAGAACCATCAGAAGGCTCGCCAGCAGCTTCTTCTTAAGCGGAGAGGTGTTGTATAAAAGGACCCCAGATCTGAACTTGTTAAGATGCATGGATGCCAAAGAAGCTAAGAAGATTATGAACGAAGTACATTCAGGAGTATGTGGCCCCCACATGAACGGGTACGTCCTCGCAAAGAAAATTCTGCGAGCAGGGTATTATTGGATAACCATGGAAAAGGATGGTTTTCGCTTCGTCCGGAAGTGTCATCAGTGTCAAATACATGGTAACCTGATTCATGCACCACCTTCAGAATTGCACCCCATGTCAGCACCTTGGCCTTTCGTTTCCTGGGGAATGGATGTCATCGGGCCAATTGAGCCAAGAGCTTCAAATGGACACAGATTTATTATGGTTGCCATCGACTATTTCACAAAAGGGGTCGAAGCAGTCACTTTTAAAGCCGTCACCAAGAAAGTAGTGTTGGAATTTGTGCATTCAAACATTATTTGTCGTTTTGGTATCCTAAAGACTATCATTACCGACAATGCCGCGAATATGAATAGTAACTTGATGAGGGAGGTGTGTGAACAGTTCCAAATCACACACCGCAATTCCACCCCTTACCGGCCCAAAGCTAATGGTGCCGTGGAAGCAACCAATAAAAATATCAAGAAAATCCTTAGAAAAATGATCGAAAGTTCTAGACAGTGGTATGAGAAGTTACCGTTTGCATTATTAGGATATCGCACGACTGTGCAGACATCAGTTGGGGCCACGCCTTACCTATTGGTTTACGGCACTGAAGCCGTGATCCCTGCAGAAGTAGAAATTCCTTCCCTTCGGATCATCGTCGAAGCATAAATTGAGGATGACGAATGGATCAAAACCCGATTGGAATAATTAACTCTGATTGATGAGAAAAGGATGGCCACATTTTGCCACGGGCAGTTGTACCAACGAAGAATGGCCCACGCCTACAACAAGAAAGTGCGGCCCAGATACTTCGAAGTGGGACAACTTGTCTTAAGACGTATCCTCCCGCACCATGAAGAAGCAAAAGGAAAATTTGCCCCGAATTGGAAAGGCCCTTACATCATAAGGAAATTTCTACCAAAAGGAGCGTTGTACTTAGGGGACATCGAAGGAAACGATCCCGAAATGGATGTCAATGCAGACGCAGTCAAAAGGTATTATGTTTGACCTTTTTATGATCGAAACGACGAAGGCTTTCATTCACGCTACCCTAAACACTACCAGTTTGTAAACCCTTTTGAGTCGGTTACTCTTTCTTTGATTACCCTCTTTGGAACCCGAAGGTTGTTATCAAAAAATAAAAAATAAAAAATAAAAAATAAAAAAAAAATAAAACAGAAAAATAAAAATCAAAACAAAATCAAAACAAAAACAAAAACAAAAGCAATCTTCCCTGAACTACATTCACTTGATTCCAAAAGGATACGTAGGCAGCCTCTCCATAGGGTTCAGTCACATAAATAAAAAATTCCACATTTCCCCAAGAGTTTAAGTTGGGGCAAGTGTTAAGATTCGGCAATGTGTCGCCTGAAAGGTTCCAAAGTTGTAATTCAACACAAACTCTTTTCACCAAAAACCCTGTCCAAGTCCTTCCGATCAATCGACAAAGATTTCAAAAATTGGAGGATACAGTTGTTTGGATCCAAATACAAGCAATGAAAGAAATTAAAATGAGAGAGTCTTATTGGTGAAAACCCACAGGGGCACCATAAGGTGATGGTAAGGAAAGAAATGAAAATGAGAGAGTCTTATCGGTGAAACCCACACGGGCACCGTGAGGCGGTGGTGAGTAGAGAAATTTAAAAATGAGAGAGTCTTGTTAGTGAAAACTCGCAAAGAGCACTACAAGGTGATGGTGAGAAGATAAATGAGAGAGGTTAGTTGGTGAAAACCCGCAAAGGGCGCCACTGATCGAAAAGGATAATGGGTCACTAACAGGGACACAGTCCGGGGCAAGGTTTCTCAATCTTGAGGTAATAGTTGTGATGAATTTCTGAGAGTCGGATGGTTTCCATGGATCAAGCATCCAGTCCAAAGGGCATGTCATGTTCATTGAAGTCCGCATGCACTCCAGATAAGTCCTTCTTTCCTTTCCTCGAAAGGGACACCTTTTGCTTAAATTCATTGTCCATTATGTCGTTTACTTTTCTTTTGAATCCCTTTCGGTCTAACTCTGTTCTGAAACTAAGGAAAAGAAATGATGGCAAGACTGATTTAAAGGGATCTTGTTTTACACGGGCTAATATGCAAAAGACGCCCAGCCTCGCCAGGGGCATCGAGGCGATCTCGACTGACCATAGTGGCCGATGCTTCAAAATCAAAATCCTTGAAAGGAGAAAATCAATTTGAAGTGCCTGTTAAAGGTGAATGAAGTTGAAAGATTGAGTCCCACATGACTAACCCTCTTTGCAAAGTATAAAAAGCCGAAATGCTCCAAACTCTTTAAAGTTAAAGTTGAAGGAAAAAACAGAAATGAAAGGCCGATTAAGGCGAAATAAAGTTGGAAAGGTTAAGTCCCGCACGACTAACCATCGCAGCAGAATTTGAGAGGCCAAAACTTCCCCCCGATACTCTAGAAATCCAAAAGAAAAAGCAAGTGAAAGGCCTACAAAGGAAAAATAAATGTTGGGTCCCATGTGACCAATCGCCATGGTAAAATCTGGAAGTCAAGGTCCCCAGGTTTAGAAATAAAACCCCATCCCCAGCAAGCAAGCAAGATTTTGAGATCTTTGTCAAAGGGGTCGAGATCAAGCAGTTGAAATAATCGAGGCTGCAAAATCAACCACCATTTCAAACTAACGAATTGTTCTTTGTTAAAAATAGGAAACAAGTGCAGCTCGAAAGCAACTGTGCAACCAAAAGAAATTGTGCAAGGGCTAGAAGGAGCTCTGCAGCATTGACTCCAAAAAAAAGAAGTTTCCTCCTAAAACTCCTTTCCCCCATACATGAAAAGAGAGTAAATAAAATAAAATAAAAATGATTTAAAAAAAAAAAGAAGAAAAAGAAGAAATGGAGTTGAAAATGATGCAACCCTAAAGTAGCATAGGGTACACAACCCCTAGCTGATGTTTTCTTTTCCCGACGCAAGGCATACACTCCTGTAGTCGATGCCAACATAGGATAGTCCATTCCTTAGTTGATGCCAACATAGGGTCTCCATTCCCTAGTTGATGCCAGCATAACCTGAAGCCGACATAACTCGATGCTAACATAGGGTATTACATTCCTTAGTTGATGCCAACATAGGGTCTTCACTCCCTAGATGATGCCGGCATAACCCAATGATTCTTCCAACATAGGGTCCCACTCCCTAGAGGACACCAACATAACCTGGTGATCTTTCTGACAACAACATAACCTGTTGATCATCTCCTGACACTGGCATAACCCATCAATCTCCTTTCCCCAGGCAATAACATAACCTGTTTGACCTTTCCAGACACCGGCATAACCTGGTGATCTTTTCTTAACAACAACATAACCTGTTGATCATTTTCTGACATTGGCATAACCCAATGATTTTCTTTCGGCAACAACATAACCTGTTGACCTTTCCAGACACCGGCATAACCTGGTGATCTTCCTAACAACAGCATAACCTGTTGATCATTGCCAGACACTGGCATAACCCAGTGATCTCTTTTGCCCAGGCAACAGCATAACCTGTTGACCTTTACAGACAGTGGCATAACCTGGTGATCTTTTCTTAACAATAGCATAACCTGTTGATCATTTTCTGACATTGGCATAACCCAATGATCTTCTTTCGGCAACAACATAACCTGTTGACCTTTCCAGACACCGGCATAACCTGGTGATCTTTTTGACAACAGCATAACCCGTTGACCTTTCCAGACACCGGCATAACCTGGTGATCTTTTCTTAACAACAGCATAACCTGTTGATCATTTTCTGACATTGGCATAACCCAATGATCTTCTTTCGGCAACAACATAACCTGTTGACCTTTCCAGGCACCGGCATAACTTGGTGATCTCCCTGACAACAACATAACCTGTTGATCATTTCCAGACATTGGAATAACCCAGTGATATCTTTTCCCCAGGCAACAACATAACCCGTTGATCATTTTTTGACATTGGCATAACCCAATCATCTTCTTTCGGCAACAATTTAACCTATTGACCTTTCCAGACACTAGCATAACCTGGTGATCTTTTCTTAACAACAGCATAACCTGTTGATCATTCTGTGACATTGGCATAACCCAATGATCTTCTTTCGGAAAAAACATAACTTTTTGACCTTTCCAGACACTGGCATAACTTGGTGATCTCCCTGACAATAACATAACCTGTTGATCATTTCCAGACACTGGCATAACCCAGTGATCTCTTTTCCCCAGGCAACAGCATAACCTGTTGACCCTTCCAGACACCGGCATAACCTGGTGATCTTCCTGACAACAGCATAACCTGTTGATCATTGCCAGACACTGGCATAACCCAGCGATCTCTTTTCCCCAGTCAACAGCATAACCTGTTGACCTTTCCAGACACCGGCATAACCTGGTGATATTTTCTTAACAACAACATAAGCTGTTGATCATTTTCTGACATTGCCATAACCCAATGATCTTCTTTCGGCAACAACATAACCTGTTGACCTTTCCAAACACCGGCATAACCTGGTGATCTTTCTGACAACATCATAATCTATTGATCATCTTTTGACACTGGCATAACCTAGTAATCTCTTTTCCCCAGGCAACCACATAACATGTTGATCATTTTCTGACGTTGGCATAACCCAATGATCTTTCCGGCAACAGCATAACATGTTGACCCTTCCAGACACCAGCATAACCTGGTGATCTTTTCTTTTCCTGACAATGGCATAAGCATAACCTGGTGATCTTCTCTTTTCCTGACAATGGCATAACCCGTTGATCACTTCTTTGACACTGGCATAACCTAGTAATCTCTTTTCCCCAGGCAACAACATAACCCGTTGATCACTTCTTTGACACTGGCATAACCTAGTAATCTCCTTTTCCCCAAGCAGCAGCATAACCTGTTTACCATTCCAAGACACCAGCATAACCTGGTGATCTTTTCCTGACAACAGCATAACCTGTTGATTATTTCTTGACACTGGCATAACCCAGTGATCTCTGTTTCAGGAAACAATATAACCTGTTCACCTTTCCAGACACTAGCATTACCTAGTGATCTCTTTCTTGACAACGACATAACCCGTTTATCCTCCCCCCAGATGCCGGCACAACCCGGTGATCTTCTCTCAACGACAGCATAACCTGTCGACTTTCTTCATAGGGTCTCCAACCCCTAGTTGATTTTACTATGGGCGTAGGGTATCCACTCCCTAGTCTACAATAACGTCGGGTACACTGTTCCCGTCTTTTTCATTGTTTTCAATAATAAAGTAGTATAGTTTTCCTTATAATAACTCACAAAAATTTCCTAGTAAAAACTGGGGAAGAAAATTTCGTTCGTTCGCTCTTGATTATGCAGATAAAGTTTTTAGGACATTGGACTCGGGACAACCAAAAAAAGAAATTTCGATCCAAAATAACAGAACAAAAGAGAAATCCTAACTCAAAAGTATAGACACGGAGAAGATATGGACTATTCAGGACGAGATTGAAGTCATCCGTTCGGTATATCGTGCCTTGATCCGAAAAACGAAGAGACGAAACCAACACCTGCGGCTAAACAAGCATCAAGATCCAGGTCAGAGTCGATAGAAGATCAAGACTCAAGACCAGGTCTTACATAGGAATCTTGTAACTAGCAACTGATAGGTTTAGTTAGTCGTTCGTTCTGTTTACTTTGGGTGTAATAAGGAGATCAGCAGCAGTAACAGCAGTGAAAGCACGGCTTCCCGGTAGTCCTAGGTACCAAATTTTCCAGAACTACACTGACCTGATTCCTTTATAGCCAAGGATATGTAGGCAAACTTTGAAGCAGGGTTCGGTCAGACCTTTCAAAAACGTTTCACAATGGAACATATGAATAACTAAAAGTCTTTTCTTGTTGCTCACTTTATCTTTGTCCAGAAACTCTTCGTGTTTCCGAACAAAGAGGGGAAGCTGTGAGCACATGATTTTTACCTATCATATAATCCTACAAAATCTCAATTAATTAATTGATTTCTTAATTTTGTGGGATTTTAATGCTATTTGCGAATTTATTTTTTACATTGCGTAGCCATAATCCGTCATTTAAATCCACAAATAATTTAAAATAACATGATTAAGCATGTAATCTTGGTTATCATTTAAATAAATATAATTAGGCAAATTGATTTTAGAATTAATTACTACATTCTATTGGGTATTAACATAATTAGAATTAATTAACTAGATGTAAAATATGCAAAAATCGGACCTGGGCCAAATATACCCAGGCCCAATCCCTAACTCTACACGACCCAGCAACCCAGCCCAATACCCGCTTTTTCAAAAAAAAAAAAAGGGAGACTTTAGCAGAAGTGCTGAAGTTTTTAGTTCATTTGTGAAGACTTCAGCAGAAGTGCTGAAGTGTTTAGTTCATTTGTGAAAACTTCAGCAGAAGTGCTGAAGTTATTAGTTCATTTGTGAAAACTTCAGCAGAATCTGAAGTTATTAGTTCATTTGTGAAAACTTCAGCAGAAGTGCTAAAGTTATTTATTCATTTGTGAAAAAAAAAACTTCAGCAGAAGTGCTGAAGTTATTAGTTCATTCGTGAAAACTTCAGCAGAAGTGCTGAAGTTATCAGTTCATTTGTGAAGATTTAAGCAAAAGTGCTGAAGTGTTTAGTTCATTTGTGAAAAACTTCAGCAGAAGTGCTGAAGTTATTAGTTCATTTGTGAAGACTTCAGCAGAAGTGCTGAAGTGTTTAGTTCATTTGTGAAAAACATCAGCAGAAGTGCTGAAGTTATTAGTTCATTTGTAAGAACTTTAGCAGAAGTGCTGAAGTTATTTGTTCATTTGTGAAAGCTTCAGCAGAAGTGCTGAAGTTATTAATTCATTTGTAAAAACTTCAGCAGAAGTGCTGAAGTTATTATTTCATCAGTGAAAACTTCAGCAGAAATGCTGAAGTTATTTAGTTTAGTTGTAAAAAGACTTCAGCAGAAATACTGAAGTTATTTAGTTCATTTTTAAAAGACTTCAGCACCCAATATGCTGAAGTTTGGCCTGCCCCATACACTACTCAAACGACCCCGTTTGGTTTAACTGGTTGAGTCCTGGCCATTGATCAAAATAGATCAGACGTCCAGGAACTCCACCCTCTTTTAGTATATAACTGTTCCTAAACCCCCCTACCCTCATTTCACCAATGTCTAACACCCCCAAACATTAGCCACCTCCCCTCCCCTTCGTCTCTCTCTCTTCTGCCTCGACCAAACCCTAGCCGCCCTAGGTTTCTTCCTACTGGCGGCGGAGCTTCCCCAATCAACCCCAACTTTTGACCAAATAATCCCCATCGTTTCCTCTATCACCTCCCATTGCTAGTTTCCCCAAAAACCCAATCTATTTGCGTCAATTTCAGATCTAAGATTCTGAAAACCCCAAAATTACTCCCCGGCCGATTCAAAGACAATCAATGGCTCAGACCTTCATGGGTCGATTGCTCTTGACTAGAGCAATCGATTCATGAGGGTTTGATTCATTTTTAAACCCTACCGAAGTCCGGTCAATGTCCAGCAACCTTCAACTTTTCTGTCCAAGTCCTCAAACGGGTATCCCCCGCCCTTTTTTTTCTATGTGTTTCGTACTTTCTGATCAATGATATCAAATAGGCCGTTAGTTTAATTTCTGTAAAAATCATCATAAATATGTCTAAATTCATAACTATTTGTTGTTCTTCACTATTTGTTGTGTTAAATCGATTGAGTATGATTAATTATATCTCGTGTATTGAATTCGTGCCCTAGTTCGATTGTTTTCATTGTTTGAATCATGACTAGTCAGTTTAGGAAGTCTTCTGGATTTCATTTTACGACCAAATCTCATGCCAACCATTCCTTTAAGTTGTTTCAGTAATGCTTCGATTCGTCTGTCATAGATCTTTTAGGAATAATACTAAGTTAATTTGAGCCAGTACATGGCCATGAATTAATTGAGTTCATTTTTTTAGCTCAAGGCTACCCTAATTAGTCACGACGTCCTAAAATACACTTGCTTAACTAGTATAACTTAGGTGGTTCGTTTCTTAAACAATTGACTAAGTCTTAAAAGAAATTTCTTACTTAAGATAATTAGTTTAGGTTTCATTAACTGAACAAACCATCTAACCTAAGTTTAAGGAACCAAGTCGATTAATCTTAATTAAGTCAATTAAACTAAGATTAAGTTGATAATACATATTAACCTTAATTAACTAAGGAACCTAACTAGGTTTAATTAATTAGAGTCAATAGTCAACCCCAAGCAAGTTAACCCTGGTTAACTAGTGGTAATTTCAGGGACTTCAAGGGGTATATTAGGAATCCTAGGTGAAGGAATCTTGGTGTAACAACCCAAGAACCTTCTAGAACTAGGAAATCAGATTTTTGGGGATACAATAGTAATTGTAAAGGCTCGAATTTTCTAGAATGAGGGCAGTTGTCCCTAAAGATAAGCTTGATAACTGCATTTGTACTATTTTCAGCCCAATTAGATAAGGAATATGCCAAGCATATCCGATCAAAAATACCCCTATAAATACACACACCTTTTACCACAACAGGAGGTTTTTTTTTTTTTACTCTCTAGATTCTGAGAAAAATTTCTTTCAACCTCTCTTAGCTGCCAATACATTCTGAAAATACAGAAAGAAACAACATATTTTTTCATTCATAAAGGAAATTTCCAAAGAAGGAATATGGTTGAAAATGTTTGATTTTCTTGTTGGAGTTCATCAAGATTTTGTGGGTCTTCTCAACTTGATTTTTGTTCTTTTCTATTCTGAATTTGAAATATCTGTTTTGAGTACTCAAGTCCTGGGCTGTTTACTCTTCCTGGTTTGTTGGGTTTCTGGTTGCTCCTGCTTTTCATTATTGCTAGATTTTCCTTCTTTTTTCTACTTTGCTGATTGCCTGACATTTATTTGGTCAGGATTTCGTTAAATCTCTCTTTAAGGTATATAACAGTGAACTTTATACAAAATTATTGAATTCAGAATTTGTTTTAAACTTGTTGGTTCATGTTGTATTTTCTTCAAGAATATGTGAATCTTCTTCTTCCCCTTTCTTAATGTAGAAACTGAAGTAAGATTATCATTATCTAAGTGTATGCATGCAACTCTTGGAATTTTCTTGGTAGTGTGCTGAACTTCTGTTAATAAGCTTAATGTTTGATAGCTTAGGTGGTAATTTCATATGTTTTTAGCATGTTAGAAAGATAAATAGCACTAGGGTAGATTAATATGACCTTCCAACGGTCAAATTAACCCCATAATAGTGCACAAAATAGTAGTGTAGATGGCTGAAATTCACCCTTTAAAGGGTATACAACAGGTAGTCAAAAGGGCTATAGAATAAAGAATCTTAACTCTTATATGGTCTGAATCAGTCTCTAAAAAGCCAAGAATAGTCAAAATGTTCAAAGGAATGTTGTTTGAAGTATTGGTATGTTTGTTAGAAATGTCAAGTAAGTTTGTATCTTTGGGTTTGAATTAGACTCTCATTCATAGTCAGATTCAATCTAAGAAATAAATACATAAAAACATGTTTTCCTTTCTTCCTGCTGAAACTGTAATCACTTATCAAAATCTGGTTGTCCCTCTATGTAATTACAACATCGGAATTATCTGTTAGAGGCTTCTGTGATTAATTCTATATCCTTGAAGTCACAATAGAGTCATTTAGCTAGCATTAAAGGAGTAGTGAATCTGACCCTTTGTAATGGTCAAATTCACCCCATATTTTAGATTCTTAGAAAGTAGTTTATCACCCTTCAAGGGTACAAAAATGAGGTCATCAACAAAGGCTCTAGAGTAGGGAATCTGAATCTCCCAAATGGTTAGGTTCACTCTCTTAACATGCCTAAGTAATCAAAAATCAAGGAATAAGTACGGACTGAAGGTCCAAGGTATGGAAATGTTAGTCTTGGAGTTGAGTTTGATCCCTTTATGGTCATATTCACATCAAGAAGGTGCATAAATGATTCTGCCATTAGTACAACTTAGCATAACATTATCAAGTTAAACATGACCTCCTTTCATGGTCATGTTTGGTCTGATGGATGCCCAACACTTAGTTAGTTTGTGTATTCTCTAAATTACAAAAAAAAGGGGGCTACAAATGCACAGTACGAAGAATCCAGATTTGGAGCGGCTATTTAGGATTTCCATTTTTAGTTTCCTTTGGATATTCATAAAAAATGTATTTTTTACCAAAGCTGTATTTCTACTTCAGAAAAACTGTAATTCGTTCGCTTATGCACTTTGGAATCTTGTAATTTAAGGGACCGGACTGTATATTCATTTTTAGCCTTTCAACTGATAGTGTTCAAACTAAATGGTTATTTCAAAATTTAGTTGTTTCAATATAAGTGGATTCAGTGGATTATTTCTGGTCATGACGTATCCTGTTAAACTCTTTGAAATCGGTGTATGAACATTTTTTGAACCTTGAAGCGTGTGATTAGGCTATCTAAAAGTTAACAAGAATTGTTAATTTAGAATTGGTAAAATTGTCTGTGTTGTGTATCTTCGCTAGGAAATTAGAAAGCTCCAGAAAAAATAAAGTAATTTTAGCTTACCAATTTGAAGCGAGACCAGTCGATAATGCATTTATGTGTCTATAATTCTTATAGGTGTATATATATCTGAATGAATAAAGCGCATCTTGATTAACATATTTTTTATCATTTGCCAAACTAGGAAGAGAAGATCTTTAAGATATGAATTTCCTAATTGTTTGTTTTCTTACAGAAATTGCAAAGCTAGGATAGCCTAAAGTGATCAATTTGGGGCTAAAATATGGCCATAGCCCGAAACATGCTATCTTTAGATTAATGAAATTCACTTCTAGGAAATCCTTTAGGTAGAACCATACCTTTAGATTGAAATTTGATAAAGAACCGAATACTATTCCAAGTTACAATAAACTACACTCGGAAGTGGCAACTCATGTCCCTGACTCTAATTGCCCCAAATAGGCACTGTAAAATCGTCATGACCATAGTCTTGACCACGTAATCTACACTCGGGTGCGACAACTCATGTCCCCGTCTTCAACTTCAAATTATAATAAAAATCACAAGTTGTAATTGAGGGTGCATTTCATGTGGCGCAGTTATAATGTGTCCAAAACAAAACAAGTGCACGCCATCGTGACTTGTTTGAAGATAAATCCATAAATATTAAAAGCGGTTAAAATTTAAAAAGGTTAAATGCCCAATAGGTTTAAAACATGTAAATAATTAGATAATTAGGACAAATATTAATAGTTAAGCGACCGTGCTAGAACCACCGAGTTCGGGAGTGCCTAACACCTTCTCCTGGGTTAACATAATTCCTTACTCGGATTTCTAGTTCGCAGACATTTTTAAACAGAGTCTAAATTTCCTCGGTTTGGGATTTCAATAATCCGGAACATCGTCAAAAATCCTGGTGGCGACTCTGAAATAATAAATAAATCCCAAATTTGAATAATGTCACTTTAATTAGAAAAACTCCCTAACTACCCCTTCATCAATTGGGGGTAGTGGAAACAAGGAGGTGTGACAGATATTATACTCAATATGGATCGAGATTTGGAGAGAGATATGATGTATCACCATGTGCTTGAGATCGTGTGGAGGTTGGAGGGTATGCGGGGCCGTGAGAGAGAGGACAGGGAGTCCAAGAGGCGTCAAGATTTGGGAGGATATAGTGGTGCCCGCGCTCTAGTTGTGGCTCGTCATGGAAGCGGCTATATAAGCCTCCCAGTTCATTCGGCACTTCCAGCTACTAGCGATGCTCATGCTATTCCAAGGTCTCAAGTTTCCCATTTTACTCATCCACTTTCTAGTGCACCTTCTGCATGGAGTGCCTTCAGCGGCCAGTCTACTAGGAGTCGTGTATTGGGCTTGGCGTGGTGTTGATGTATGACGGTACGGTGATAATATACAAGAAATATAATCTAATACATTTAGGTGGGGTGCATTAGATTATATTTCTATTAGAGTTGTGTCCTTTCTAAATGCACGACGGATGGTTGAGAAAGGGTGTGAAGCATATCTAGCCTTTGTGAGAGTGTCGGTTCTGATACTCCTACTGTTGAGTCAGCTCCAGTATCGAGAGACTTGCTAGATGTATTCCCATTATGCTATTTAGAACTTGTCTGCAAAATTTGGTATCATTTGGAGTTGATTTGATAGGATTCAGACGCTTGGTTGTAATTCTAGAGTTTCTTAAACTTTTTCTTGAAATTCATGTATTTTGATTTTTATTTGTAGTTCTAGATGATATTTTTGTGGTTTGATCATGCGAGAGAGTTTGTATGATGTTTTTAGAGTTGTGTGCATGTTTTTCTTTGAGCCCCAAGGGCTCAAATGAGTTTCAAACGTGTCGCGGAATAGTTTTGGACTGAATCTGAACTGATGGTGTGCTCATGCCTGTGGTGTTGCAATTATGAACACTAACATCACAATTGCGACCTTAGCAGGTGATCACATGTATCGCAATTGCACTTCCTGGGTCGAAATTACAAAGTTGACCTGGGCTGGGGTGGTATCGCATTTGTGATATTTCTATCGCTTTGAGAGGGAGCAGGCTTTGCAATTATGAAGTCCCTGTGGCATTTTTGACTTCCTACATAGACTGTCAGTGCTAGATTTTTCAGGCCTTCTTCGTGTCACAATTAAGACATCTGCAACTGAACAAAAGGGCTGGGAGTCGGGAGTTTTCATTATATTCTCTCATTTTAGAACCCTATGCTCGGTAGGACGCGATTTGGAGAGGGGATTTTCATCTATTAACAATGGGTAAGTGATTTTAATCAATCTACAATTATATTACATGATTATATATTAGATTTAACATCAAATTGATGAGAATCAAAGACGGAAAGTGGAAAAAATATTCAAGTTTTTGAAGATTGAAGAATTGTGTTTGTTAGTCTATTTGGACTCGGATTTGAAAAAAAAAACATATGTGGAATCGTGGGGTCATAGGTAGTGGGGATCTATCCTTGGACCCGGATTTTAAGCGGCCGGGTCTGGGGTTGACATTTCTTGACTTTTTGGGAATCGCGTAAAGATCAAAACATTATCTATAGTAATTGATTCCCCTTGCATTGTTTGATGATAATAAGTCATTTTTGGTTGGATTTGAGCCGCGTGGAGGCGAATTTTAAGGATAAAGCTATATTTGAGAGTTGATTTGGCCTAGTTGAGGTAAGTATTCTGTCCAACTTTGTATGGGAGAACTACCCCTTAGGATTTGTGTTGATTGTGCTATTTGTGTTACATGGAAGACGTGTACTCTAGGTGACAAATGTGTACAAGGGGTATATGTTGTATTTGACCAATTTAGATTAGTTAGAGTCCTTTCATTCCTTTAATTAAATTGTCATAAGATATTATATCTTTCATTGTGAATCTACTCTTACATGTGTTAATCTACTCTTATATGTGTTAGTCTACTCTTACATGCTATATTTGGCGTTGTTAGCACTTGTTCCATCTCTTACTTGTTATATTTTCTCTCATATGGTTTTGTTGAAGTTGCTACCTCCCTTATTGTCTTGTTACCTCCTTATTGTTGCATTTCTCTTACTTGAAGTTGTTAATTCACGGAGATTATCTTATTGTTGCATTATTGACGTTGAAGTTGTGAAAGCTATTATCACATTGAGGTTGAAGTTGTTGATTTGTAGATATTTTTCCTTGTTGAGATTTTCTCATTTTCTTTGTCATTATTGTGATTCTGGTACACATTGTGATTTAAATGTGGGCTAATTGTTGTGGAAAGATTGGTATTGTTGATTTGGCATGTTGTGGCATATGGGCTCTTATGATTCGAGTTGTTATTGTGTTGTGATATTGATATACATGTGCTGGTTTAAGGATAGGAGTTGATAAGCATGTGGCGAGATAAGGTGGGCTTGATATGTGTATTTCTAGTAAGGGAATTACTTGAAGCCACGTGGTGAGATAAGGTGGGCTAAAACGCGTGTAGATATTTTGGGAAAATGATTTTTAAAACTAAATAAGGATCACATTGTGATATAAGGAAAGGTTGTGATTGATTTTGTGAAATGTGAATGCAAGACGGTATCTCGGTTGGGATTATTGTTGTACATTCCATGTTTAGAAGGCTGGTTGGTTGAACAGTTCTTGTTGTTTCGTCATTGTTTTACTTGTGATTATCCGTATTTGGTTTTCTTGTGCTCACTCATGGTTGCCTTTACTGCTTAAATCTCCGATGTTAGCTTACTTTTTTGAGTAGTTTACTTGTCATTCACTTCCTTGTTTCCTATATTCGGACCATGATATACTCTATTTAGTTTCTTATCTCCTAGTAGGTCTCTTGACCTAGTTTCGTCACTACTCTCCTGAGGTTAGGCTTGATACATATTGGGTATCGTTGTGTTGTACTCTTACTATGCTTCTGCACATTTTTGTGCAGATCCAAGTGCATTTGCCTGTGATGGAGACTAGTGATTGATTAGATACTTTTGGAGACTTCAAGGTATACCCGCCCAACGTTCCCAGACCTCGAAGTCACCTTCTGCTTTTAGATATTCTACTATACATTTCTTGTTTCAATTCCGAGATTATTAGTACATTCTTGTAGGGCTTATGACTCTATTCCACCAGTTTTGGGAAGTTATTGACAACTGTATTGAGTTTTATTATGATAGTTTAATGGTTAAATTGAGGTTTTATTATTATTTCTGTTGTTTTTCAATGTATGTTAGGTTTACCTAGTCTTAGAGACTAGGTGCCATCACGACATCTTAAGGTGGGAGATTGAGGTCGTTAAAACAATTAAGGCCAAATCCTAAGAGGTATTCTCCCACACAAGGTTAGGCAAGATACATATATTTAACAAGCCAAATCAATACTCTAAAAAGCTCTTGACATTCAATATAATATCAAACACGACTATAAATATTGATTCCAAGTAATAAATCTCCAATATTTATTGAATATAAAAAAACCAACAAAAAAGTCAACAGAGGCCCACCTCCTGGAATCCGACAAAAGCCATAAATTCTTACTAGCCATTCGAGTACTAGTCCAAATATAATAGTTTCATCTAAATATGACTCCATATCGTGGTTCGGATCTTTATTTTCATTTTAGAAAAGTTTTTCCAAAATTCCTAATTTTCCTCAATTTTTTTGTGCCTCGGTTCTTTCACATGTGATGTAGTATGTACCGGGTAGTAGTTTTTATGTTTAGTGTAGACTAGAATGTAGGAAACAAAAGGATGGAGGAAGATTAGATTCCCTGGTGCCTTTGGCTTGTTCTACAGTAGCATTGGCATGTGTAGTCTCTTTCCTATATGTTAATAATTATCATGATGCCTTGATAAATTTGATAGCATGTCTTGTGATACCTATGTCTCATTTTCTTGGCTTGTGTTCATTTTTGCCTGATGCTTAATATCTTGTGGCTGCATGAATACTTGATTTGGTTTGCGAGTCGGAATGGGACAATCCTTAGTGTGTCATGTGCCATATGTAGTGATATTTTTGTGTAGTCCATGTTATTGCATTTGTGTCTAGAACTTGTCCGGCATGTGAGTTGAAGCGAAATCTTAGGTTTTGCGCAGTTTGAAAAATAATATTAGACTTTCTTTGATTTTTTTAAGCTTAATGCTTACCACAAACAAAAATTATCCATAGTGAACTCTTTTGAGCCTATAGACTTTTATTTGGCAACAACATTACAATCTTATATCTGTTTTTGTTCTTAATTAAAATTTTGATCCTTCTACCTCTTAAAGTACTTAACTGAAAATGAGCGCTAGAAGAAGTAAAGAGGAAACTTAGGTGGCTTTTGAGTGGAATCAAGGTAGATAAAAATTGACATATTGTCCTTGCTAGTGGGTATGAATTAAGGTAGTTCTTAAAGAAGAGGAAATACTTTTTGGGGGCAAAAAAAAATTTTGTTTTTTTTTTGTATTTTTTCTTTGTGACATTGAAGTTGGGGTTGAAGAATTTGCACTTAAAGCTAATGTTTTGTGAAGTATAAAATTGCTTAGAAGGATTAGTCACTATTTTATAAATATATCATACTTGTCGCTTAGACCATATTACGATCATGGAAAAGTCCTTATTGATTTTAGATCGAGCGATCCTACATTAGTAGAAATTTACATAATAGGCAAGCATAAGGTGCCTTCTGCGCGCATATGACTACTTTGTGAGAGTCAGGGATTTATTTGATATATGTGTTGTAGGCATATAAATTTTATTGGAGTTAAATCCGTAAAATAATTGGGACTATATTTTAAAATTCAAGATATATTAGTTCAAATAAATTTATTGGGATAATTTAATTGGATTAATTATAAGCCTAACATATATGGATCAAATAAATAAATCTTAATTCATTGGGCTAGTCAATTTAACTGGGCTACAAGCTATGAGCCCACTTCATTAGGCTCAAGACGGCATCTTCCTACAGGCCTAGTGCCACGTGTCAAATGACATGGCACGCCAATTCAAACTGAATAGTGAATGGTATTATGCCACGTGTCAAAATGACAAGGCATGCCAAGTGTAACGACCCGACCGGTCGTTTTGCATTATAGGACCCCGTTCCCTTAAACGAAACTTCCCATAGAGGCTTATTGTTATTTATGACTTGTGAGGGCAGGTGGTTCGAGATTCAGAAGTGTTTAGAGCAATATTGGAACACTTGATTCCTTCAGGTTGGCCTTTAAGGCCAAGTTTGGCTTCGGTCAATATTTTGGATAAACAACCTCGGAATTGAGTTTCGACGATTTCGGTAGCTTTGTATGATGATCCCGGACCTGGGCGTATGTTCGGAATGGGTTTCTGATGACCCGGCAGTGTTTCGGCGCCCGATATTGAAATACGAGTTCCTTAAATTCCTACTGTTGTTTGGGATGAGTTTTTGTTGTATCGAGGTCGGAACGGAATTTCAAGACTGGGAATAGTTCGGTTATGTCATTTATGAATTGTTTGCAAAATTTGGTATCATTCCGAGTAGTATAGGTCGGTTCGACGCGTTGTTAGCGAAGTCAAGAAAACTTAAAGTTCCTAAGTTTGGTTCTAGGGGTTTTAAGATGTGACTATGAGTTTTAGCATTATTTTGGGTGTTCCGAAGGCTCGAGCGAGTCTGCATTATGATGTGGGACTTTTTGGTATGTTTGTACAGGGGCTCGGGTGGGCCCAGGTGCCTCCCGGACACCACACAAGGACAAAAACCAGCTGAAATAGCTGCTAGTGCACCTGTTCTGGTATGATCCGCAGGTGCGGTTGCCCAGTCGCAGGTGCGGGACCGCTCCTACTGTCCCAGCCTCGTATGTTCGACCCCTAGCGGGAAACCCAATTCTCGTAGGTGCGGACAAAGTTTCGCAGGTGCGGAGCCGCAGGTGAGCTCTCCCCTCTGCAGGTGCGAGCCCAAGCTTCCTCGTCCATTTTCGCAGGTGCGGGCCTTTGCTCACAAGTGCGAGACCGCAGGTGCGGAACCTCTGTCAGGCAGTGTGTTTCTTAAACATGGGATTCTTCATTATTTCTTCATTTCCTCCTCCATTAGAAAACCTTGAGAGCTTGGGAAAAGGGCTCAAAACCACTATAAGGTAAGTAGATTCTATCCGAGAGTTAGTTAATGCATGCATTCTTAGTGGAGTTTAACTACTTAATTAGTGAAAATTTAGAAATTTTGGCAGTAACCTAGGGCCTTCGAGAATTTAGAAAATTACCCGTGAATTTTCTATGAAATCATTCAAAAATTGTATATTAATGATCCTTAGTCTATGGGTGAGTGCTTCCTTCGAAAAAATTTGAAATCCGAGCATGCGGGCCCGGGGTTGGAATTTAGGATTTCGTCAAGAATGGAGAATTTGACTTAGTAGTAGGAGGATTTCCATACCTTGAGCATAAGTTGATGAATTTGTATAACATTTGGCTAGTTTCGAGTCCTCGGGTGTATTATGTGCTATATGATTAACTGGGAATTTTTTTTAACTGTGTAAAATGTTTCATGTTAAAAAGGGAATTTAGTACATTATATGCTAGTGACATTTGACATGCAAAGGTAATTACAACTATCCTTGATAATTTATATATGTTTGGTTTCAACGACTATTATGACTACCTAGTTCCTATTATATCATGTTATTTAGAAATGTTGACCCTAGTAGGTAACACGTCTACCTCTCGTCACTACTTCTTCGAGATTAGGCGGGATACTCACTGGGTACATATCTGTTTACGTATTCATACTACGCTTCTATACTTAATTGTACAGGCTCTGAGGTAGGTGTATCTGGGTATTCGTCAGGAGCTCGTCCCTAACGTGTATTTAGCGTGGACTTCTCGGTGAGATGATTTCCTTGACGTATGTCTCTGGAAGCACCTTGGAGTTCTCCTTTTCTTTTGCTATATCTGTATTACTTTTTTTCAGACTGTAGGGCATACTTGTACTTTCTTTTGGATACTCGTTCTATTAGATGTCCATAGACCTGTGATACCAGTTCCTGGCATGCACATGTAGTGGATATTCTATTTCGTTGGGTTGTAATTATTAGTGTTGATTACTATATTACTCACTTTTGGTTGTCTAAGTCACTAATTTACTTCAAATTTATGTCTTTGAAAGTAAAAACCCCTTAAGTATGGTGAATTGTTTATAAATTAAAAAGAGGATCACTAGTAAATTAAGGTTGGCTTGCCTGACATCGGAGTTGGGCGCCATCGCGACCTAAATTGGGATTTGGGTCGTGACAACATGGTATCAGAGCACTAGGTTCACGTAGGTCTCACATGTCACAGGAAAACCTAGTAAAGTCTTGCGGATCAGTATGGAGACGTTTGTACTTATCTTCGGGAGGCTATGGGGTGTTAGGAAAACCTCTCCTTATTTTTATTCTATCGTGCAGTCAGTAGTTTACTAAATTTCATTCTTCTATTCTACCACAATGGTGAGGACGCGTGCATCCAATATTCCAGACTCGGGAGGGGCTTCTACCCCCGTTGTTCGAGGTCGTGGCAGAGGCCGAGGGAGGGCCCGACCCGAGGTAGGGGACGAGGGTGTCCCCGAGCTATTCCATTCATACCACCACTAGAGGACCCTACTATAGAGGAGCAGGGTGAGGTACCCTTAGCAGGTCCTGCTCTAGTTGACTTTATGACGACGCCAGGATTCTAGGAGATCATGGGCTGTATGATGCGGTTCATGGACACCATGTCCCAGGTCGATTTATTTCCGGCAGATCCTGCCATATCTCAGTCGGGAGGGGGGGCCCAGACTCCTACCGCCCAGGCTACAGGTCAGGCACCAGCATTACATCATACCCCGGGTACACTGCTCGTGGGTGGAGCCTAGCCAGTAGCAGCAGCACCTGAGCATAGATCAGCTGCGGACGACGATCTGCAGAAGTTACTAGATAGATGGACCCGATTCCACCCCCCTATCTTCCGGGGTGAGAAGGGCGAGGATGCCCAGGACTTTATTGATAGGTGCAGGGACAGACTGAACAACATGAGGATACTGGAGTCCCATGGAATAGACTTCACTACTTTTCAGCTTGAGGGCAGGGCCCCCAGATGGTGACAGTCCTATATCCTGGGTAGACCGGCAGGTTCCCCTTCCATTACTTGGAAGCAGTTCACTCAGCTGTTCTTGGACAGGTATATTCCACCCTCTGAGAGGGAGGAGCTGCGATATCAGTTTGACCAGGTGGAGCAGGGACAGATGTCAGTGATAGACTATGAGGCCAGGTTTTTTGAGTTGTATCGTCATGCCCATATGATACTTCCTACTAATGCTGAGAAAGTGCAGAGATTTGTAGTCGGCCTGCGCTTAGGTATTAGGGCCAACATGGCCCGAGAGGTGGAGATGGGGACTCCCTATCAACTTGTGGTCGA
>ML404652.1:0-68215 GCA_005239525.1 Nicotiana knightiana | reverse complement strand
CGCCCGCATGATCGTAGTGCCCGCGCATGGGCCTATGACAAGGCCATCACGCCCAATCCTTGCGACAGCCGCACCAACGCCCGATGTCAAAGAATTGGGTCCTAACACAAACGATCATGGTTGGATTTGGCGACTCCTATAATGCCAAAAGTTTAAAATTTCTTAAGGCTGATTAGCCACAATTGACTGCCAACCAAAGCTTACTTACACAAGTTAGGAGTTACATCTTCTACATTTATACAATTTGCCACTTAGGGTAGGAGTCAATCGGTCGCATTCAATTACATTGTATAATGCAAACCAACGCTGGCAAGATATGAAATTAGGGAATCTTATACATTCAATCAAAACTGTAGGAGTTCCAAATCATGTTTGGCTTAAATAACTCATTCTCCAACATAACCATTCAAATACAGTTACCATTCCTTTACAACAAATAATTCCTTTTACCGCATCTATGGAATACTCGAAACAACTACTGCTTTGAAACCTTAAAGGTGAAACCATGTCCTAACACTATATACCAACTAGCGAACGAATACTACTACCTAACAACCAGCTCACTTCACAAAAAAATAAAAAAATACCTATGTATGTTAAATGGGAACCTCCTCCGTATGAAAATTTTAAGTTAAACACGGATGGGGCAGTTAACAAAAAAAAACCTCAGTTGAATTTGAGGGTGTATTCAGAGATAACAAAGGGGGTTGGATAATGGGCTACGCGAGCCAACACCCAATAACCAATGTTATCGATATAGAACTTCTGGCACTGCTAAGAGGATTACAAATTGTAGTCACGCACAACCTAATGCCACTGGAAATCCATATGGATGCAATAAAAATGCTTTAAGGTCCATTCCTAATGTACTCACCTTTGCTTACTGATTACAGATTCTTGATTCAAAGCCCGAGTAATCCACCAGTATTTCACACTTACCGGGAGCAAAATATGATAGCAGATAAATTAGCACATTGTGAAATGGAATTGTCGGGAAGCAATATCACCTTTTTGGCAACACCTCCACATTTCATTGGGACGCAACTCATGGAAGACAAGTAGAGCCATACGACGCTTTGGCTGGCTATTATAAATAATCCCACTATATAGGGATCACACCCAACTTTTTGTACACTTTTGGACATGCCTTCCACAAGCACTGGGTCCAACACAATACTATGTAATGAACCCGTCAGAACAACTAGCTCTAGTACTCATCATCAAATACAATGGCACACTAATGCCGCTAGTAGAGTAACAAGCTCATAAGTTTAAGGACATTTGATCCTGAACTTAGAGTTGGAATTTCAAAAATTAAGGACACTTGGTCTTTAACTTAGAGTTACAGGCACAGAAATTAAGGACAAGTAGTCTTGATCTTCGAGTTCCAAGTCAAAAGTTAAGGACAGGTAGTCCTAAACTTAGACTTACAAGCTCATAAGTTAAGTTTCGTCCGGACAGATTAAAATTTATTAAAGCAATGACTAAAAATATTTTAAACAGTGACTTAAAAGTAAATATATGTATTATTACGGGCTAACTGTGCACTTCTCCTATACTTTGTGCGTCAATTTTGATCTTTAAATGTGCAACTCGTTCAATTCATCCAATTTGAAGAGGCTGAGAAAGTGATTCATTCAAGGATTAAAATAAATTTAAACCAATCAAAAACATGGGTAAATTTAAGTTACATTATTAGTCCAAATCAAATTATGCGAGAGTTTTGTTAAAAAGTAGACTACAAAAAGTACTAACTATATGGTTTGAATTGTGGCTTCTTAGCTAATGATTTGTTCCTTAGAGATGGCTTATCCTATTAGCAACTCAATTCTATAGCTAATACACTTTAGATGAAATATTAGACGCGATAACATAGTTTATCAACTCGACATATTTTAGTTTGGTCAACTCACCAATATGACCCCAAATTTAAATACAACTGCTCTGAAGAAAAATAATAATAATAATAAAATGAAGAAAGTTCTTAAAAGAATTAGGTTCCTAACCACAGTCTACATAAATATTGCATGGCAATGCAAAAGACAAAATTGAATATTAGCGCATATATATGTCGTCTAAATATTACTCCATCAACTATGTGTACAAGTATTTGAAAGTATACATTAACTACAGAATACAGGTAATACAAAATCAAGAAATATACTAATTGCTCTATAAATAAAAATCTATTATTGTTTATTTGTTTAGTTGTCTACCCTTTAATTAATTACTAAAACAAAATAGTGGGACAAAAATCAAATCAAGATCTTATCCCTTCATACGCTCCCACCTTCTTTTTAATTCCATTGCATGGTCCGCAGCTTTAATTTGCCTTTTGAATCAACTCGGATAAACCCTTATTTAAAAGCTCTAAAAAGTAGTAGTAAATTAAAGCTACGTACCCTTGTCTTTATCTTCATCCACTTTCCTTTTTGCCCTTTGCTTTTCTCACTTTTTCCTTATTCAGTACAGTCAAAATATTTCACACAGTCATCTATCCCTTTAACTACCTCTTTCATACTTTTCCAAAGCTCCATAGTAGTCGGGTGCATTAAGTTTCCGACTAAAAGATCAGTCCATAAAAGTTTATTGTACGTAACTTTACCTTTTATTTTTGTAAGAGACTGTTTCTAAAGTTCGAACTCGTCACTCGTATTGTTTTCATTTCTCGGCCACCCTTTTTTTTCCGGTCCTATTGTGGTACTAATTACAGAGAGCAATATTCAGGGAAGGGCCAGATCGTAAGGGTCTGCTATACACAGTCTTTATCTTTCACTTCTGCAAGAGACTGTTTCAAGGACTCAAACCCGTGACCGGGATTGCTTTTACTTCTGGTCCACCCTTTTTTTTTTGTCCTTTTGTGGTAGTATTTACATAAAGCTATGTCTAGGCAAAGGAATATTGAGGATATTCATATTCATGCATTGCACATTCATGATCTAGTCATCAAAGTAAAATGAACTTAGTGGCTCTGGTGGGGGTAACTTAATAATTATCAGTGAGCTGGAAAGAAAAGTGGTGAAGAATCTCTTTGTAATTTCCTATCAGAAACTCTAACTTTGTTCATCTTGTCTTCACACCAATGCAACTGTTCCTCATTCACTTCACTCATTCTCAATACCCTTGACACTAGTTTTAGGTCTATTAAACACATTAATATCTCCATCTCTTCCTCTTCTCTTAGCCTTCTTTTATTCCTCATGCACTTCCCTGATCGTTGTAGATCTTTCACCTTTGATTTTTTCTGTGCCATATATTTTTCAACAATTAATACTTATTAATATATGTAATGGATAGTGTAAAAATAATGTACATTATAAAGTCTTAAAAGCCAACTTTTTGTAACATGATAATAAGTACATGCATTTTTGTTACTTGAAAAACATGCATGGTGAGTGATTGTTGCAACCTATAAAATAATACCAGCAATGTAAAAATCTTTTACATTATTAGATAATGACAGTATTTATAACATATAAATATATCTCTACATAATAAAATTTTTAAGCTATATACACTGTCAGTTTAAGAAGCTTTTACACTAGGTCGCATTTATATATTATAGCAAGTAACATGTCTTATTTTCAAGATTATAAGTCTCACGTTTAAAGAAAGTTTACTTTGATAGTGTGAAAGTTGTTTACCTTGAAAGAATAATCCTAAACTTAACTCTAGTATAAATAGTTGTGAATTTCAAAGATAGCAATGTGAAAAAAGAAAAAAAAAATGACAAAAATAGTGTTTAGATACTTGCCTTTTTATTGACTTTCTTTAGTAAGAGGAGGAGAGTTGCATCAGCTGAACCTCTTCTGTTTCTTTTAAAGAAAGCTGCCATTAATATTTGGCAACGATTCTCCTTGTCTGCCTTGAGGAAATTCATAAATGTTTTGATTGCTTCTTTCATTATCTGGAGAAATGAATCTGAAGATATTCTTGAACAATGATCTTCCTCCCCTTTATCCTCCTCCGAATCTAATCAAAATAAAGTATGGAATATGATTATATCTCGAGATTGTTGACAGGATCTATTAAGAAATATTTAATTATGGATTCACAGTGTATATTCCATTCCATATATCGGAATAACATATAGATTGTTTCTTTAATTCAATTTTAATTAGAGACCAAATAATTATATCCTAAACTCACATTCTCAACGCTAATTTTAATAAAGCACCAGGTCATCATTCATCAATCTTAAACAAAAGGTTTGGTCAAAATACCATGGTCCAGCCTTGTGTGGGGACTTTCCTGGTCATCCTTTTCCTAATTCCTACAGTACTACACAAGATTAGTTAAAAATGAATAATATGTGGTTCCATTTCATTTTATTTACACTTTTGAGTTTATTTGATAAAATATAATTATAGAGGAAATTCTAAATACTGATCACAATGTAAGATTCTTTTATAGTACTCCTTTCGGTTCGCAATAAGTGATCTTTTGGTTGTTTTCACACAGATTAAGAAATTTACTTTTTAACATTAATTAGGAATAAAACTGATCATATTAACCTTTACTATCTTTTCACATAAATACTCCTAATACATACTCCAACACTATTTACTCCAAGGGTATTGTAGAAAAAAAAAATTAATTCATTTCTAAATTCTGAAAAAATCACTTATTTTAGACCACAAAAAAAAGGTCAAAAAATTACTTATTGTGGACCGAAGGGAGTATCACATCAGTAATTATAATTAACTACTCAATATATAGACTCGAACCCGGAGGTTGACCATATTCAATATGGAATTTCATATTAATTAAAGCTAAAAGAACATCTAATCGGGGCAGATCTAGAGCACAAAAACCGGGTTCACCGCTACGAGTAGTTTTTGTTTATATTTTGACAGGTACAAAGAAATTTATTACTTCCTGGATCCGCCTCTGCATATAACACATATTAATTAATTACCTCGATATTCAGGAACTTGCAGCAACTTAGGAGCAAAGCCTCTCATCTTAGCATAAATCTCAGGTCTCTTCCCATGTTCATATGGTTCATTCTCAACATATCTTTGTAAAAGAACTTGAAATTGTTGAAACTGCTGAGCAACATAAGCAGGACAACCTTGGTCCGATGTTTCCTTATTACGTGAAGCTCTTATACGTTGGAAATATTTGTAATTCCAACTCAGAGCTTCCCATGCTAAGCATACCTGAGCTACATAAGCTGCCTCCAGTTCTTGAAATGGGTTAATATGGTGCCGATAATCTGAAGATTTCTTGTTCCTTGTTGATAATTTGTGAACAATCCTATCTGATATTGATCTTGGACATGCTTGAATTGATCTTAATGATTCTGAATAAGAGTTTGTTACTTCACTATCAGTGAGATATATAAAAAAAAAAATTGTGGTAAGTAAAAGAAAATGAGGGCTAATTGCGTATATACATAGGCGAATTCAAGATTTTAGGTTAATCGGCTCCTACAAAAATTTGAGTTAATATACAATTCTAACTGGACGACGGACTAGGTTCGAAGCTAAATATTCTTATACATTTAATGAATTCTATAATACAAAACTGAATCTGCCGTAAAGTCGTGAAATTATTTGTTATTAAAATAATTGAATTACGTGTGAATTGTTCAAAAAAAATACAAAATTAAATAACTAGAAGGTTAATTTTTTAGTGCGGAATTATGACATGTCATGCGCCGCATCAGCACTTATTTCATTTTTTTAAAATTCCATATTAGATTAAGAGATGGAAAAAATTTCAGTGTACAAATTTTGCCTACCCATATCTTAAACGTAAGGCAATTGAAAAGATCATTTAAATGATACCAAATAGAAGAACGATTGCTGTATATAGAAAGTCGTTCATCTCTATAAAATTATCAAAAATTGATATTCTCCTGTCATTTGTATTTTTTAACGAATTTACACATATTTTAATTCTTTTCATGCGGTAAAAAATAATTTTATAATTAGATAAAGTTTAGTAACCATACGTGAAATTAAGGAAAGTCAGAAAATAACCTGTTTCATGTAGCTTTTGCGCACTGATTCTATCAAAAAACAGCATTTCCTCATCATATTTTTGGAAGATTGTATAAGACTCCCATTTAGGGCAACTTCTCCTTGAAGAAGAAGAAAATGGATCTTCAGTTGTTGAGTCTTTAATGGAGCTTCTCCATTCAGTGGAACTCTTTGAAGTTGAACCAACGGTACAAGAATCTCCAAATATTTCATGCTCTTCTTCCTTTTCTTGTAATTGCAACTTCTTGCTCTCCACCTTTGATATTATTGGTGCATTAACAAACATATTTTCCTCTCGACATAAATTATTATTTTCCATCACTTTTTTGTCTTTATTGATTTCCCTGTAACAGTTTCCTGTAGCATCAACATAATCAACAAAATATTATGCCTTAATTAGCCAACAAGCTTGAAATATCCATCATTACTAAAATAACAAATCTTATTAGCAATAACAAAATTAAACCCCGGTGTAATATCACAAGAGTGATATAATGACGGAAGTGAATATATAGCCTTCCTACCTTATATAAGTAGAGATATTATTTTCGATCAGAAGCGGCCATATTCTATACAAAGAGCACTCATAAATTAAAGCTCGATAAAAATTTCATGTATACATATATATATTAGTACTGGATATCTTATATATAAAACAATTTTTGCTTGAGTTCAAAAGTGCACCCGCAACCTTTAAATCATTACAAAATCACAACAGTATAGAGAAGAATTAGTAGCGTAAAAGTCAAGGAAACAATAACGACAGTAGAAAAACCAAAACAAGAACAAGTTTTTTAAGATTTATAAAATTTAGTACCATGATTATTGATGTTGTCGATCAAATGTAGTCCATTATTTGTGTTTAATTCCTTGAGAAGAGATGAGGTGGGGCCAACTTGGTTGATTTCAGAATAACAAGAAGAATAAGAATCATCATCTCTTGTTGGAATCTTTTCTTTGACTTCCACTTCATCATAAGTATGAATAGATTCTGAATCTACTGAGCTATAAATAGACTCTTCTTCTTCAGTAATACTACAAGTTTCCTCTGTTTCTTTCTCAAAATCAGGAAATTGATCATTTTCTTGAGATCCACGAATTATGTCAGCTACAACATAATTTTCCTCCACTGACTCATGAGCATTATTATGGTAATACTCATTTTCCTCCTCCATTTCTTCATCATCAGAAAATTCAGCAAATTCATATCCATCTTGATTCCTACAAAAAAAAAATGCGCAATTCTTTTCTTAGTTAAATTGTAAACCGAAACCGTTAAATCAACCATTGACGCTTATATCAAGAAATACTGTTTTAAGGTATAATTTTTTTCGAACCCTAAACGAAATGTTTCGTATATAAGACTGCCTTTTCTACCGAATTAAAACATTAGGAGGAAAGGAAAAATTAGAAATACCTCCAGAAAAATGGATTTCCACCAAGGAAGTAGAAGAATTTGGCAAGTAAAATGGAAGTGAAGTAGGAGAAGAGTAAGAAAAGAAGAAAAGAGCTAGAGAAATTGTAGAACAAACTAGCAATTGTTTCTTCTGAACATTGCATTTTTGTTTTTCTTTCTATATGGTTGAAGATACAAAGGTTTTTGAGTCTATCGATTTTGCACAAAGCAAAGCAAAGTAGCACTAAAATAAAGGTGTAAACTTTAATTGCGTTCTAAAATTCTTTGTTTGTCAAGCTGGTCTATTGCTTTTCCTATGGAGTTTACTTAAATATCCTTATGCTTAAGACTCTTGATTTTTTATGGGTGTCAAATACGCGCAATTAGCTTTATTTAGGTGATAGTAATATGTACACCACTTTATCAAATATTGCAAACAACATCTTTTCTCACCAAAATATAAAAGAAAAGTAGCTCGCAAATAGGGTTATTAATCTGTATTTGTAAGATATTTTTGGAAATATAAAATAACATAATACTAGAAATGCAGAAGAAGCGGATATTAATTTGAACCCACTGAATTTACAGTATTTCTTTAAGGAATTCAGTTACCTCCTAGTACCCGAGGTTATGGATTATTTTCTCTCAGTATATAATCCTTGTAGCGGTAGTTTACAAAAAAGGCCGATTTGAACTAAATATTAATATTTAACAAATAAATTTGGTCCAAAAAAATTCAAAGCCGAGCGAAGACGATAACACGAGGCTTTCCTTCTTCCTAACTCTTTAAAAATTAGAAGGAGTGAAATCATATATATACTCAAATGAGCTTTCCTCCTCCAATATGAGACAATATTCCTTTGTAAAAGAGGGAAAATCAACATTTCATTTTCCCCTCCATTTCCCATTCACCTTAATTATGATTAAAAACCCAACAAAGAGTTTTATGAGTGATTAATGGTGGAGCCACATATATTCAAGAGGTGTCAACTGACACGTGACATTCTTAGTCGAAAAATTTTAATGTACAATTAACGTAAAATTTTATATATGAATATACTATATATATTGATATTCCTCGACTTCTATTCTCTATATTTTGACCTTTTTAATAAAAAAACTGGCTCTACCGCCGTCTGTGATGCCAAACCCCTATTTCTTCGAATTTAACTTATTTATGTTGTGGGCATTAGGTGATGTAAAGAATTTTTACGCTATTCATGAAAATTTATATTTTGCACTAGTATGTTGCTACGCCTTACTTTTTAGGTAATTAGTTCCACATATTATGAACAATTTTATATGATATTATGTATCACAATTTTCTTTTAGTAGCATACCTTATTAGAAAGGCTGCGTTAAGATGAACCTATGGTTTATTTATTTATTTATTTATTTTTTTCTTTTGAAAAAGCAAGAGAAGAAAAGCTACTAAGATTCTGTAAATTAGATAATGGAGAATTAGATAGGCGACGTCTTGACTAGCTTCCAAAAAAATCTTTAAGGAAGGCAGCTTTACATGAAATAATTTCTTTTTCGTAAATTAAATAGAAGTACACGAGGCTTGTTTTTTTTTGGCTAATATTTAATTGTTAAAGTAGAATTGGCAGATGAAAAGACTAGTAATGAGCCATCCCTATAAAATAAAACACAATAAAAACAAAAATAAAAAAGAAGAGACCAGACCAAACCACAAGCATCTGAAAAAATCATCTGACTTAGTCTTTACAAAAGAAATGTTAAAATACTTGGCTGCTGGTAAATTAAAAAAATGCTAAACACTTAAAAACATGAAAATATAAATAAGAATATGGATTCTAATTATGATTACGTAGGTACTTGTTTGATTCCACGATGACCAGACCGTTCTTAATTTATAAACACTTTACTTATAATTATTTCGTATGATTTGATAGTGTAAGATTTTATTTCATAAAAGTTAAATTCGATAAAAGAACATAAAACTATGCAGAGAGTCCAATTACCCTAAATTACCCTTTGCATTTTATAATGTAAAAGAAGGCCTCAACAATAGGTAAAGGGAGTGTTTTTGTCACAATTTTTTTTTTTTTTTTTTTGCTTTTTCCCCCTTACTATGTTCTAGTCTTCAACTTTATTTATTTATTGTTTGTTTATTTATTTTATTTTTATGGGCCTCTTTCTTTAACTTGGCCATTAAGATATGCCACGACATGCTTAAACTACTCAGATTTATATAACAAGTCAATGTTGATAAACTCTCGAGTTGGTTTTACCAATATTTGCAAGTGGCAACATCAGATTGAGGTTACGGCCGAAAGTTGATTCTTGAGGTGGAGAATTTCAGATAGGCTAAACTCAAAACTTTATTTTGGACTTCAACTGTGTAAATTTAGCCCAATAAAATGTTGTCCGTTCAACCCTTCCGCGGGTTGCTCAGTTAGTTTAGAGGTGATTATCAGGGATGACAAGTGGTATGGGTGATACGGTGCGAGTACGGGACGGGTTTGGTTTTAAACCGTGAAATTTTAACCCCCTCAGAGAATTTTCACCTGCGTCCAACCACTCCAGACCCACACCCGCTGCCCCGCTTAAGTTTTTTTTACTTCTTTTCATTTTGTTAGTTTTAATTCTTTGGCTAGAATTTTCATTTTGGTAAGGATTTAAGCTTGGTCTAGAATTGTCGATGTGATTTTTCTCATTTCACCATGGTATATACTATAAATGAAATCTTTTAAACTAACACACTCTTAGTTTGTAATGGAAACCAAAAACCATAAGAAACTGACTGGAAATATTGTGTCTATTTTGGTTCCATTTAAGTTAAAAACTTGCAAGATCATGTCACGTTTGCAGAAGAACCTGGAGTGCTACAAGTTGTTCCAGTTAAACTATGACAGTTCATCACAATAAGAAATCAGAAATCTGACATAACTAACGACATAAAAGTAAGATCTCTTGGATTTAAATAATAATAGATTATGTCACTTTGATTTAATATCGACAGTGCAATCTAGTCAAAAGCTTTATATCAAACTGTAAGGATAGCTTCAGTCTTCATAAGATAGATAACCGAGAGAGAAAGGTGAAAACTGAAGAAATCAGCATAGGCGGGAAAGTCGAAATTCTATAAAAAAAAATTTAATCTCAACCCGCTACCGCACCGTCCCGCACCTGTATATGTCTAAACCCGCTTCGCCTTGCACCCGTGTATGTCTAAACTCGCCTCTGCCCCGCATATATTTAAACTCGCACTAGCACCCGCACGACCTCATTGCCATCCCTAGTGGTTATTCATACGCATGACCTGGGATAGATTCTACCCTCAATGCCTTCTGGGTTGAGCCTGCCGCACAGAGCTTGCCTAGTGCAGTTTATATCACCTGTTTGGTTTGCAGGCTATTACACAGGAAAGGTTTACCCAGTGCGCACAAAGTGCTCACTCGAAAGGCAAAGACTGTGACAGAGGTTGTAGCGACTGCGGATTTCCTCTCTTACAAATAAAAAAAGTTGTCCGTTCAATTCACTCAAGTTTGAGCGGGTTGCGTTGAACATATATTTTGTTCTCGGGTAAATTCTTTAAAAGAATTAACTTAAATAGTTACTAATCCAATCATTTAAATAAAAAATAGCAGACAAACATATAATATATGTATAGCTGTGTATAATTAATATATAATCTATGTATATGTTAGTAATTTGTATTGCTGTAAAATAAAATAATAAATTTTCTGAAAATACAGAAACAGTGAAAAACCTCACTAGCGCGGGCTCTAGCGCGGCCGCGCTAGTGGGATTTACCTAGGACAGTAAGAAACCTGATTAGGCGTCCTTAGCTTCTCTTCTGAAAAAAATAATAATACAAGAATAAACCAAGCTCACTGAATACACAGTGTGTCCTTAAGGAAATTATTCCCCTCAAGTACCCGAGGTTTTGGAATATATCCTCCCAGGATAGAACGATTTAACTCACCAGCGTATCGGTACCAAAAACTCCGGTGAACGGCAAACCACTTGATGGTCGTAAAACACACTGGAATATTTTTGTGCAGAAGAAGAAGAAGAAGATCAGAAAATTTAGTAAGTAAAGATTCTGGGATTCAAGGCATATTTATAGCCAATTTCGTACTGTTTCTGAAAATGTTTTGCAACCTTTCAGAACTTCTGAAGTTGGAACATGTGTGAAGATTGCGGAAAAATTAAAAACGGATTTAAAATAATCCGGGAAAGAAAAACGGACCGGATTTTTGTCTAAAAAGATTAATCAATCAATCTTTGACCAAATCCGAATCCGAATCTGAAGCCGAAGCCGAGCCAAGCCGAGCGACGACGACGACAATGGCGCGAGGCTTGCCTTCTTCTCCGCTCTTTAAGGTTTAGAAGAAGAGTTTCTCTATATATACACATAGATTTTCTTTCTTTCTTTCAATGAGGGACAAAGTGCACTAATTCAAAATTTCACTTCCCTCCATTTCTTTTCCCACCATTTTCCATTCACTCTCTTTAAGCTACACCAAGCTTAAAATTAAGCTACACTAAGCTTAAAGACCAACAATCCCCCACATGAATGGGGAATGGCTATAAGATAAAGGAATGCACAGACGTGTGTGTGTTTTACATGCAAGAATTAATTTCATCTGGATAAGTAGGTTTCCGTTTTAACTTTCCGTAGTGAACTTATATCGGATATACTCGGTCAATCGGTAGATTTGATATCTTTGAACCGTCGAGCTTTGTTGTATACCTAGACAACATAAGTCACACAATCAATCCTTAACCATCTATGGTTCTCACGGTTGTGTTCGTTTCAGCCATGAACACCGCCTGGTTTCATGAGTGCTTAGAGAATGGGCCTTTACTTTCATTCCCCTTGAAGCGGCTTACACTTCACACTCACATAGGTGATTCCTAAACGTGTAATCCTAAAGACACACTATCTGGTCATATCCTGCCAGACTTAGCAAATCATTAAAAAGCTTTAAGCTTTATTGACTCATCAAAAAGCCTTAATGCTTTACCTTGATTTCTGAACATTGTCTTCATCACGAGAATGGGTTGAGTTATTTGACAATGTTGAACCGTCATTCATGACTTTGTTTGATCTCTTTGAACTTAGCTCTTGGGATCTCCAGTCTGCTAGGTAGAGTTACCGCCATGATGACTTGTCCTAGGCCTTAACCCCATTCCCTTTGATAATCTTTCAACTGTCTCTCTAGATAGGCCTTTTGTAAGTGGATCCGACACGTTCTCTCTTGCCTTTACGTAGTCAATTGTGATAACAACACTAGAGAGTAGTTGTCTAATGGTATTATGTCTCCGTTGTATATGACGAGATTTTTCGTTATACATAACTCTCCCTACCCTCCTTATTGTCGCTTGACTATCACAATGTATACAAATAGGTGCCAAAGGTTTGGGCCAAAATGGAATATCTTCCAAGAAATTTCGGAGCCATTCAGCTTCTTCACCGGACTTATCTAAAGCTATGGATTTAGATTCCATTGTAGAACGTGTGATGCACGTTTGTTTGGATGATTTCCAAGACACTGCTCCACCCTCAAATGTGAAAACATATCCACTCGTGGATTTAACTTCAGATGATCCGGTGATCCAATTTGCATCACTATATCCCTCGATCACGGAGGGATATTTGTTATAATGCAAAGCATAATTTTGGGTATGTTTCAGATACCCCAAAACTCATTTCATTGCCATCCAATGTATTTGATTTGGATGACTTGTAAATCGACTCAGTTTGCTAATAGCACATGCTATATCTGGTCGCGTACAATTCATTATATACATCAAACTTCCCAATACTCTTGCATAGTCCAGTTGTGAGTCACTTTCACCTTCATTCTTTTGAAGTGCATAACTCACGTCAATTGGAGTCTTGGAAATCTTGAAATCCAAATACTTGAACTTGCCAAGTACCTTTTCAATGTAGTGAGACTATGATAATGCTAGACGTTGTGGAGTCTTGTGAATTCTAATTCCTAAGATCACATCAGCAACTCCTAAGAATTTCATATCGAATTTGCTAGCCAACATGCGTTTTGTAGAATTTATATCTGACATGATTTTGCTAATTATCAACATGTCATCAACATATAAACAAACAATGACTTCATGACCCGGAGTGTTTTTAATGTAAACACATTTGTCGCACTCGTTGATTTTAAACCCACTTGCCAACATTGTATGATCAAATTTGGCATGCCATTATTTGGGTGCTTGTTTAAGTCCATAAAGCGACTTAACAAGTTTGCACACCTTCTTTTCTTTACCAGGAGCCACAAAACCCTCAGGTTGTTCCATGTAAATCTCTTCCTCCAATTCTCCATTTAAGAAAGTTGTTTTAACATCCATTTGATGGATTTCAAGACCATACACAGCCGCTAATGCCACTAGCATCCTAATAGATGTTATCCTCGTTACTGACGAGTAAGTGTCAAAGTAATCAAGGCCTTCTTTTTGTCTATAACCTTTGACAACAAGTCTTGCCTTATATTTGTCAATAGTTCCATCAACTTTCATTTTCCGTTTATAGATCCATTTCGAACCTAAAGGCTTATTTCCAGGAGGAAGATCAACCAATTCCCATGTATGGTTATCCAAAATTGATTGTGTCACGACCCGAATTACCCTCCGAACGATCTCGTGACAGCACCTAGTCCCTACGACTAGGTAAGCCTAAAACTTGCGGAAAATAAGGCAAAACAATAATAGAAACAGTAAAGAAGAAGCAATAATATAAATATTTAGCCGCTCGGCATATACGGTTGTCACATTCCCAAAACCCGGAACATCACAAAGTCACAAACTCTGAACTACTGTAGCTCTATACAAAGAAATAAGGGAAATGTATCTATATATATCTCCTATATCTGTACTAGAGTATGAAGGGGACTAGTGAGATCCTGCGGACGTGGTACAATTACCTCGCGGTCTCATATGCAGCTGCTAAGATGCGCCTAGCCACTGTACTGGGTGCTGGTACCTAGATCTGCACATGGGGAATACATGCGCAGGAAAGGGCGTGAGTACTCCACATTGGGTACTCCGTAAGTGCCAAGTCTAACCTCAGTCAAGTAGTGACGAGGTCAGGTTGATTATTGAGTTTTTAAAACAAGTCAATATAAATTTAAAACAGTATATAGATAAGCAATGATAAACATGATTAATGGAAACTGGAAGAATTTATAACAGATAGAGAGCCCTCGGCTCAGCACAACATATATATCAAAAGTAAATGTGCAATGCAGTATAAGGGGAAAGCTCCCGGATCTCAGTCTGTAGTCCCAATTTAAACATGTTATGCAGTACAGGGGGAAAGCTCCCGGATCTCCGTCCGTAGTCCCAATTCAAATATGCATTTTAGTACAGGGGGAAAGCTCCCGGATCTCGGTTCGTAGTCCCAATTTAAATATGAAATGTAGTACAAGGGGAAAGCTCCCGGATCTCGGTCCATAGTCCCAATTTAAATATGCAAAGCAGAAGTATGTCGGATACGACTTAATTAAACAGTCTAGGAAAAACAACAGCAAAGAATAGAGTAAAGCTACCTAAGCATGGTGCAACTAGTAGCAAATAAGAGGAAATCAAGTAAGTATAGGTAGGAATGCTTACTCTTAAGCTAACTACTCAGTTAAGACAGGAAACAGTAATATAGGAATGAAAATGAGTGATTGCGTGGAAGTAAAAATGGAATTTTAGAAACAATGACCCGTGTACGCACTCGTCACCTCACGTACACGGCGTCCACATAACAAAATCAGTATAAAAATGCCTAAGGGGAAGTCCCAACACAGAATTAGGCAAGCCACTTACCTTGACTGCGCTAATCAACTCAATACCACGCTCTTGCCACGAGTATCCGACTCCAGGTGGCCTAAATCTATTCAAATCGATTGCAAAATATAAATATCACTTCAAGAGAACAAAATAGCTAATTATTTCTAAGCTAATACGCGAAATTAGGAAATTCTCCCAAAAAGTCCCCCAGACCCACGTCTCGGAATCGGTTAAAATTTATATTTTCTGAACACCCATTCACTCATGAACCCACTCAAACAAGAATCAACAAAATCTGACGTCTAAATCCTCAGATTTCTACTTGGGGAAGTTTCATCCCAATTTCATGGTTTTTCATCCAATTTCATTGATTACATTGAGGAAATTGATTGAGATTATTGATATACAAATGTATTAAGGTTAGAAAACGTTACCTATGATTCTCCTCTTCAAATCCCACTAAAAATCGCCAAATCCCGAGCTCACAATCGATTTTGGAGTTATGAATTTCAAACCTTCGGATTTTGATATAACCAGCCCAGGTATTTCGCACCTGCGACACTAGGATCGCACCTGCGGAAACACAATCGCAGGTGCAGAAACTCATTAAAAGACCTGGGGTCGCACCTGCGGTGGCTGGGTCGCAGGTGCGGCTCCGCCTGCGGATACTCTTCCGCGCCTGCGAGTCGGGCCAGCCTAAGCTACGTCCACACCTGAGTGCACCCCTTTGCACCTGTGTGTCCGCAACTGCGAAAATACCATCGCAGGTGCGAAACACCAGAACCAAAATGGTTCAGCTGCTCTTAAAGTCCCAAATTCACCCGTTGGGCATCCAAAACAACCCTGAGGCCCCCGGGACCTCAACCAAACCTACCGACTGACCCTAATAACTTGTTCAAACTTGATCGAGCCTTAAAAACACATCTCATAACATCAAAATTATCAATTATGCATAGATTCAAGCCTAAGAACTCATGAAATTTCTAGAATTCACATCCGATGTTGAAACTCATCAAAACTCATCCGAATGACCTCATATTTTGCACACAGGTCACAATTGACATTACAGACCTGCTGTTGCTTTCGGAATTCCATTCCGATTCTGATATCAAAATTTCACCTATCGACCGAAATCGCCGAAATTTTTAACTTTCGCCAATTCAAGCCTAAATCTACAACCGACCTCGAAAACACATTCCAAACACGCTCCTAACCCCCAAATCACCCAACGGATCTAATAGAGTCGACAAAATTCCATTCCCGATCTGTATTCCCACAGCTCTAGCTATGGCCCGATTTCTAAAGCTAAATTTCACATTTATGAACTATGTGTCCAAAATTACTCCGAATTTCATCACTTAACGCTCCGACAAGTTCCAATAACATAAAAAGACACGGGAGAAGCGGTGTTGATACCCAATTTTTCCTCAAAAATATTTTAAACTTGCATATATACCTTCAAAATCAGTTTTTATAACAATTGGTATTTTTATATAATTCCCCACTTTATGAATTTATTTTAATTTATCTAGTGGTTTTACCTCTAATAATTTATTATAAATTGTATCACAAATGGTTTCAAAAATATCTTGTGATTTTATATATCATTTTGGTCCTATTAAGACCAAATTATTTCATAAATTAGCCAAATTGGCACCATTTGACTATAATTGCAATGACTTTGCAATTATAGACTAATTACTTATTTCTATGCTAATTTTTGCTCAATAATTAGTCACTTATATTTTAAATACTAAGTAATCATGTTAGTTCAGTCTGTGTAGCCTCAAGTGCACTTTTTATAATTATTAGCCATTTTTATTAAATATTTATCTACTTTTAATTGGGTATTTAACATTTAGCATTCTTATTTAAATTTCAGCCATTTTTTACCCAAACCTTAACCAACCCAACGACCCAGCCCAGTCCCTTAAATCCTACCCGGCCCAACCCCATATGTGATCTGAGCCATTGATCATATGAGATCAACGGTCCAGAACCAACTTACCATAATTAATTCAATTACCCCCAACCGGCCTCTCATTTTCCCAAGGCTCGTTCTCTCTCTATCTCTCTCTAGAAGCTTCCTTGTCTTCTTCCCTCCGATGGGGTCTGTCCATCTTCTCCGATTAGTTCTTACCGGAAACCTTGGTTCTTCATCATCTCCTGGTCATCTACTTACCTCTCACCAGTCCAGTGATACCCTGGGGTCCTCAGGCGAACTTGGAGTGGTTCTCTTGCCTCCCATGGTCCCATGCCACTTTCCAGCCTCCCCGGCCGTTTGAGTAAGTTTACAACCTGTCCGGCTTAAGCCGGCGACGTCTTCGAGTTTTTTCCTGTTTTCTCTGGGTTCCACGAAACCCTGACCCTATGTCTTTTCGATTTCTTTTAGATCTGCTTTAGATCTATGTTATTACGAAAGTTTCTTTACATGTTTTCTCTGAAAAAACTCATCTTTAAACGTTCTTTCAATTTTAAAAACTAGGGTTTCATAAACCCCTTCAAAAATGATTTTTTGCTTCTATTTTTAATATTATTCTATGTTTCTTTCTGTGATTTAACGATTGATTCAAGATGCCTTTTAGTTTTTACTTGCTCTACTGGAAACCCTAATTTTCCCTAAATTTTGAGTCCTTCAGTGACTAACATGTTCGTATGAATACACGAGCTTTTATTTCTCATAGATGTTGAGCTTCTCTGTGATTTTTATCCTGTTGTTGTTATTGAGGTTTACTATCTCTGTGTTTCTATTATGTCTAACATCACTGTTCGTCTATAAACTTGTGTGATTCTTGCTTTACCTAGAGTTTTCAATCTATTCTCTACTACTTGCCTAAGGTTTTCTCTGATTTTCGTGCTATTCATTGTAAATTTGATTACTTGTTGATTTTTTTGTTGATCTGTGATATCTTTTCTCAAAAAAAAAAAAAACGGTAACTCATATGTGTTTTCTTAGAACCTTTTACTGATTTTGAATTATTTCCTTACATGTGTGACACTTTCCTTACTTAAAACTGAGTCCCTTATGATTTTAGTCCTATACGTGATTCCTGTGATTCATTTTCAGAATCAAATTGTATTCTACCATATTTATGTGCCTGAATATGTTTTCAAATATTTGACATATACTTTCCTTACTCGGAGCATTCTATATTCAGCCCTTATTACATGCCACATGCTTTAATTATGGTAAAGTTAGTCCTGTAATTGCTCCCTTTCCTTACTTGATACAACTTGTATCCGTTTGATTCTTGACTCCCTAATTAATGGGAGTCCGGACACTGATGTGATTATAATTGGTACATAATTCCATAATTTACTGCTGAACTATGATTTTTTCCTTATTTGCTACATAGTTTCAAACTATATATACTTCTAGTCTTTCAATAACAAGAGGAGGAACGGAGATACTGCTTTAAGCTATCTCATGCACACACACATACACTCTCTTGCTTCTCTTGCTATTTACTTGCAACTCAGTCGGCTGCAAACCAAGACTGAGTGATTCTATTGTGTTATTACTCTGATGCTCTCCTGTTCTGTTGCATCTACACACTATTACTCTATTGTTCTTCACATTACTGCTCTTCATTCTGCATTCAATCTTTCATTCAAAACTGGTATGTTTTCCAGTTTATGTTTATAGCACCCAAAACAATATGTTGCTGTTTGTATTACGATTCCTTTTGTTCTCCTTATGCTTCTATTTGTGGTTCTGCTGCTTGCCTTGTATTTAGCCTATCTACTATGTCTATATGATCTCCCTTTCCCTTTAGTTCAGCATGTCTATTGCTTTCTCATCTGTTTTACTATGATTTTGCCTTACCCCTGACTCCTGACACTATAAGCATGCATTCCTGATACTTAGTCGCTATGTAATCCTAACACCCCTCAATTTGATTCTATTTGGGATACTAGCATGAATACTCTGTGAAGAACTATGATATGACTGTTTAGGTCCTGTAATACTACTCTAAGGTCTATTTGTGTGCAAATTTGCTTCCACTCTGTGACTTATTTGTCCCCAGTTCCCCTATCCCTGACTGTGTTTGTTTCCTAAACTGTGTGTGTTCGTCAGTTGCTGATTGTCCTGTTTCTTTTCCTTCTCAAACTGGTTTTTCATTAGATCAAACTCTCATGCATTTATTCAAGTCTTATTTCAAAACATTTATTTCAGAAAACTATTTCCAACTCAACTCTTTAAAAAAAAAACTATGAGCACATCTCACCGCTCCTAGTTTCTAAGTTCATCCCCCTTCGTGTGAGCACTGCCTTGGGGACCATTTGAGTTCCCATTTAACTCTGACACACAAGGCTGACATCTCTACACTGCACTTACTCATTCCTGGCTAGGGTACCTGGGTGCGAGCACTGCCTGGGATCATCTGAGGTCCTTAGGAACTCTGACACACCTGGGTTATAAAAGGTCATGGCATATGGCATTGTTGGGTCTGAGGATTTGGGCTTATTTTTAGGCTCCCTATAGTGTAACTTCTTAACTTCCTTATTTACTTATGAAATTTGTGCAATGATGGTCTGTAATAGCTAATTGTAGAAAACGATCCTGGGGCTGGATACTGAAATGGGTGGGGTTATGCATGCTTAGTATAATTACGGGTAGAAACCATGCTATATGATTTATTTTGTATATGTGTGCAATATTCACCATGCTTAGGAATACCTGCCATGCATGCATTAGAGAACATGTTTTAAGCCTGTTTATTTCAGCATCTCTACCATACTCATGCGTCACTTAGAAATCCTGTTCGTAGTTAAATAACTATAAAAATGGTTGTTATGTTACCGCCTCTGCATTTTCACAATTACTACATCTAGAAATCATGTCTTAGGTTAAATAATAACATCAATTATCGATATATATTTGCATTAGAAATCATGTGCTAGGTTCAACAACTTAACTACGCTTCTGTATTTTCTGTTTCGAGTCACAAGGATGTGTTAATAAGTAAATTCCGCCCTAAAAATAATAGATTCTGATTTCTGAAAACGTTTTGTACATTTAGAAAATCATGCGTCGGTTTGCATCATTATACACCCTGTATGCATTTAGATATCCTGTTTTGTAGGACGCTGCATTCTTATTAGTTTAAATACTCACCTCTTTATCACGACTAAGGTTAAAACAGACTCATCATTGTCTAACTACTATGTTCTGAAAAAGCTAAAACAATGTAACTGGAGCGGTTTGATACGCCTAGGAAAGTCTTAGGTATTTAGCTTATTAAAACCGGATATCTACCTTCTTTCTGTGTGTTGTTTGGTTAATACTAGGTCAGGATCGATAGTCTGAATCTGGTAGAGATTCTTTTCTCTGAAACTCAGTAAAAACACCGCCTCTTTACTGTATTCTCATCTAGACATCATGCTTTAGGTCCTGAAGCTAGAGACTTTACTTGTGTTTTAGTCGTGCTATTTATGTGTATAATTTGGGGAGGAATATCTAAGCCTCATATCTGCCTCTATATGTTTCCCTGTATTTGCAGTCCTAATTTTTTTGTTTTTCATTTAGAATTTTGCCCTTTAAACTTAGGGTTTCAGCCTAGTACTCACCCTCTAGGAATAGTAGTCCCTCACTTCCTCCAGGACTGATAAGATGGGATGGGTAATAGCACGCAATAAGTTTCGTGACCGACACACGCTTTAATCACCTTCGCGGGGTGGAAAAGGGTAGAATATTGATATGATGGCCTATGCGCTAATACCACGTGTAGCCCCCCTCTTTGTGGAGTGATTACTGGGTATTGTATTGATGTGATCCACATTATTATAAACCTGGGACACCATTTATATGCTTAGCTCGTAATCATTTTCAAAAGTCTAACCTCCTTTGCTATATTTTCAAACATCTGCATGTTTAAGATTTAAATCCCCTCTTATTTGAGCCTTTACTTGTTATTTGCTATCTGTACAAATTCAAGAAACCATTCGGCCGGGAACCACACGTGTGGATCCTGAGGGGCGCCTAACACCTTCCCCTTAGGATAATTTCAATCCCTTACCCAAGTCTCTGGTTAGCAACGTAGTTATAATTGAACCCCTAAGGTGCCCTAACGCACTGTTAAAATCATTAGGTGGCCACTCTTCAAAATATGTACCCCCCTTTCCCAAAGGGAATGAGTTGTCCCAACCAATGTCACAAACCCGATATCCGCGAGGAAGAAAGGGGGGCGCAACAGCATGACGACTCTGCTGGGGATTATAGGCTTTTACCATTTCGAATTGTTTCGTGAATCGATGACTTTGTTTTAAACACTTGTACCCTTTCCCATTCCCATTGAATGTAATTAATTGTTTACTTCAAATATTTATTTCCAAATGTAACTGACATGTCTCTTTGTTTCCTTTTTGTTACTACTTTAAATCATTATTACCGTTTTTACCGCTTTCTTTAACTTGCAAATACGTGACAACTTGTTTTAAATACTTATTGCATAAATCATGCTCAACATTCATATTCCACTCGTGCTAAACAAAATACTATAGCAACGCTTGATAAGTGGTTGCGCCCTTCCTATATTATCACCCTCTAAATTCCTATATTAAAACCAGTCGGTCAGCGGTGCAGTCGATGGTTCCGTGCCTTTCCCCATTGAGTTGTCCGCTCAAGGGTACCAGTCTAAAACCCCATAGAAACCTTACTCTGTCGAATGTAGCATGCATCATGGTCAAATCTAACCCAAACGGACACCCTCACGTTTTGTGCATTTATTTGGAGAACTAAATGCTTCCTGCTAATTATTGACGTTAAATAGTCGCTTCCAGTGGGGTAAAGGGCCTAACCTATTTGTTTTGCAGAAAAATGAGGCACGAAGTCCCCAGATTCGGCATTGTCTCCAACATCCACCCAAAATTGCTGAGTTGGTGGGAGGATCTACACTCTTGCGACAAATCTATCTTCAGGAAACACTTGGATAATCTACCATCTCTTCTGGAAATCCAGCCTAAGAAAATGATAGTAGAGGCTGCTATCCTGTACTGGGATCACGAAAGATCTGTGTTCCGCTTTAGAAACATAGAAATGGAACCATTGATAGAAGAGATATAAGGGTTGGCTAACCTAGTATGGGAAACTCTAGGGTTGCTGATGCTTGAGAACCGCACAGGCAGAAGTTTCCTCAAGATGATGGGTCTGACAAAGGACGCGAAATTGGTATGTCTGGAGGATTTGTACATTCCTTTTGATTACCTATATGAACAGTTGTCGTGCCCCCCTTTTTCCTCGCTAGGGTGAGGTGCGGAGAGATTGGGTGCATGACATTCTGGATAGCTCCTTAAAGGAAGAGGTTTAAGGAAGAGTCGTCACCTAACGATTTTTGTGGTACGTTAGGGCACCTTGAGTAGATAACTCATGAACTAGTTTGCATTACCAGAGATTGGGTAAGGGCTTGAAATTATCCTAAGGAAAAGGTGTTAGGAACCCCTCAAGATCCACAACTGTAGGTCCCAGCCAAGAAGTTTTGTGAATTTGGACAGTAAAATAGCAAGTAAGGTTCATATAAGAGGGGATTTCAAAAAAGTACAAAAATATTTAAAGGTCTTGGGAAAACATTAGAGTAAAAACATTTGAAAAAGAATTGTCCTAGGTTTAAAATAATACGGATCACATCAATGCAATATCTGGTAATCACTTCTCGAAGAGGGGCTACACGTGGTATTAGCGCACCGGTCATCATATCCGTATTCTACCCTTCCCACCCCGTAGAGGTTATTTAAAGAAGCACGTGCTGGTCACGAAAGCTTATTGAGTTCTATTACCCATATCATCCTATAAGTCTCGGGGGCTTTTTAGGACTTATAAATCCTACAAGGTGAGTACTAGGTCGAACCCCTAGGTTTAAAGGATAAAATTCTAAGCGATAAGTAGAAAAACAGTTAAGACTTACACATAACAAACATATGGCTCAAGTACCCCTCCTCAAGTAAGGCATATAAATAGCACGTCTCAAACACAAAGAAGGTCTCAAAATCAGGATTTAAAACAGGGATTCCGAGTTTNTCCTGGGGGGGTTCCTTGAAACTCAGTAATAAAGCAGGGAGTTTAAAAGGATATAATAGTTTTGAAGAGAATGGTTGATTTTTAAAAATCCAGTGATTTAAAGACTGGAGCAGGAATTAAAAAAAATGCACAGTAGTTTAGTGAAGCCCCTAGTAAAAAGTAAATAGGAAGCTTCAGAGAAATCAGTAAAGCATGATCTTAAAATAACAGAGTGACCCAAAAGGGAAGTGACTTTAAAATATTAAGCAATTTGAAGCAGAGTAGAAGTCAGTAGTTTAAGAAAGAAAACTTTAGTGAAAAGGAGAATGAGTAAGCTATTCAGAAAACCAGTAGTTCTAAAAGAACAGAGCAAGGATTCGAACAAAATGATTTTGTAGAAGGAATAATTGTTTGGAAAATCCATTAGTTGTTAGGAAAAGCAGGATTGAAAAAAAATGACAAACAACAAAGTTCTAAGGATTGATTAATTCTAAAGATCACTTTTAACACAAGTTAGGCATAGAACGACCAATTTTGGTTTTAATGAATATTAGGCCTAAAGTTTGTCTAGGCATTCATAATACTGATTATTCGTTTTAAAGAGTAAAGTACAAATTTAACTCTGATGTTAAACACATAAAGGATAATATATTTGCAGAAAAACATTTAAACTATTTAACACAATTTTAGCGAGGTTCCTAGATTTAATACATACTGACTAGGTGTTCGACAGAACATAACTTGAAACAAATATGTTGAACGCAAAGTCCTAGAGAACATGATATCTAATGCACACATGGATACCTAAAACATGGTTTCTAAATGTAGTACTTATGAGAATGCAGCAGTTTATTACTTTCTTATAGTGATGAATTGTGAGCAAGGCTTATAAAATGACAGGAATATAATAGATATGCTGAAATAAAGAACTTAAACATGGCTTCTAGTGCATGGTATGCATATCCTAAACATGATACTATTGCACACATAGGTAAATAAATCTTATAGTCATGATTTCTACCCATAACTATCTAGGCATGCATAATTTCCACCCTTTCACTATCCAGCCCCAAATATTTGTTTACACATTATTACAGGCCAAGAATAATGAATTACACAACTGAATAAAGGCAAATCAAGAAGCTATACTATAAAGTGCCTAACAGTAGGCCCAACGTACCAGATCCATTTGCCATATGCCATGACCTTTCAACCCAAGTGTGTCATAGTCTCTAAGGACCTCAGAAGATCCTGGACAGTGCTCACACCCAGGTACCCTAGCCAAGGATGAGTATGTGCAGTGTGGAGTGCCGACCTTGTGTGTCAGAGTTCAATGGGTACTCAAAGGTCCCCAGGGCAGGGCTCACACGAAGGGGGCTGAACCTAGAGTCTAAGAGTATTGGGAAGTGCTTAAAGTTTGAAAAGAGAATTGGAGTTTGAAAAGAGTCTGAAGTAACAGTTTTGAAATATAACTTCAGAGGACAGTGTAAGGGTTTATGAAAACCAGTTTGCAGAAGGAAAGAAGCAGGCTAACCACAACTTGGCAAAGATGCAGAGTGTAAGAGACAAACACAAACGAGGGTAGGGAGTTGGGGATAAATAATTCACATGGTAGCAGCAGAATAGAGTTATAGGTTTTCAAACAATTATCACATAGTTATCATAAAACATCCCATATCAAGCAGAGTCACACATTAGGTTTATAGTTAGAATCATACAGCATTTAGGCAACATGTGAGGGGACACAGGTCTGCAGTATTGAAAGCTAAGTAGAGGAAGAGAACATATAAGAACAACAGTCATTTGAGACAGTAAAAGGATAATCACATAGATAAAACAGGCATGCTGACTCCATGGGAGTCGAACAGGGTTATAGTAAATCATACAGGGTAAAACATGAGACATCTTATACTAAAAGGGAAGGGGGAAATCATAGAAGCATGCTAGTTACATGGTAGGCAATAGAACCATAAAATAAAGTACAAAAGGAACAACAAGTATAGTAACATGAATTGAAGCATATTGTGTTGAGACTCTGTAAACTTAAATTAGGAACATACCAGTCAAAGGTATAGAATAGCAAAGTGCAAAGAGATAGAGCAGCAAACAACAGTATACAGGACAAAGAGAGCAGAAGTAGAACAATAGTATGTAGAATGAGAGGGCAACAGTAGGACAGTAGTATGCAGGAGCACAAGAGCAATAGAGGTTACTCAGTCTTGGCTTTCATCCGACTGAGTAGTTAGAAATAGATGCAGAGAGCAAGAAGTGTATGAAAGCAAAGAAAAGTTTAGAGCAATTTCTGTGTGTGTCAGTGCTCTCAATATCAGTCTGTGTGTGAACTTTTTTAGTGTCTTTGCAAAGAGGGAAGACAACTCTTTATATAGTTTGAGAAAAACGAGTAGTACATGGGTAAGGAGTGCACAAATCATGGAAATAAATCAATTAACACCAATTAAGGAAACTGGACTCCTTTAATTAAGGAGTCTAGTTTCAAACGGTATAGTCAAGGCAAAATAATGAAAGAAATTCAGTCTAATAAGGCTGAATGAGCAGAAACATTCACATAGTGTACAAATGAAACCAAGTACATAATGGGTAATTAAGGAAAATTGAACTACCCGTGTATAAAGTAAAATAGGGCATCAGTTTGAAATCAGTCAAGAGAATCTCGGATTTAATCACAGGAAATCCCAAGTAATTAAGGAAAGCATCACCCAAGTATAGAAATAATTCAAAAATTGTTGCAGACTTATAGGCAGAATATATAGGACCATGTATTTAAGGAAAACATCACAAGCATGGGATTTTACACAAGAGAATCAATATAAATCAACCAGTAAAGAGGCAGTAGGGTAAAGGTCGGGATTTTCAACAGTTCAAACAACAATCACTTATCAACACAAAGAGGTACTCATAGAAATTAACAGGAAGATGTCGTAGTAGTAGATTAAATAGGAGTCATAGAGAATACATGGAGGCATACAGTCAAATAACAAAAAACAACCCAGAATACTTAGGGTTTCACCAAGAACATTTAAAAATAACATAAAATCAAGAGGTAATAACTTAAACATATCATGGATATCAAAAGTCAAAAGGAAACTGCTTTGAGAACAGGGTATAGAAACCCTAGTTTTCGAAATCATTTAAAACCAAATTTTTCAAAGAAAAACAAGAAGAAACTTCATAGCATGGTAAATATAAGACGGATCTTAAAGAAAACTCAAAGATACAGAGAACTAGTTGTGGAACCCCAGAAAAGAGGGCAAACCTCGTGAGTGACCTCGATTCATGCTAGGGGTACTGCAAACTTACTCAAACGGCCGGGGGGTGGCCAGAACACGACAAGAGACCCATAGGAGGTGAGTGAACCACTCCAGGTTCATCTGAAGAACCTAGGATGTCACTAAAGGGTTGAGAGGCGGGTAGATGACCAGGAGACAGTAGAGAGCCATAGATTCCGGCGTGGAAACAAGTCGGAGAAGATGAACAGACCCCATCAGAGGGGAGAATCCAAGGAGCCTTCTAGAGATTAGCAGAAAGATAGAGAGATGAAGAGACGAAGAGAGAGAGTGAGGAGTCTCGAAAATGAGACGAGGAAGGGGGATTATGTGGGAATTAATTATGGAAAGGGGGGTCTGGGCTGTTGATCTTATTTGATCATAGGTTCATATGTGTTCGGAACTGGGCCGGGTATGGGGTTGGTTTGGGCTGGGTCGTTTATGGGTTACAGGTGGGTTGGGTATTGGGTTTTTTGGAGTTGGCTATAATTTAAATAAATAGGGCTAAACGTTAAATACCCAATTAAACAAAATGATTAATTAATAAAATGGCTAGTAATTGTGTAAAAAATGGAATCAAGACAAAATAAATGAAATTAAGGTGATTAACTAATATATAAAAATATAAATGATCGTTTATTGATTTTAAAATGGTATAAATGTACATTTGTGCTATTATTGCAAAAATTGCTGAGATTAACTAAATAATGCCAATATTGGCTAATTTGTGAAATGATTAAGTCCTAAGGGAATTAAATAGATATGAATAACATATTGGGAAAGAAAATGATTTGAAATTAATTATAACATAATTTATGAATAATTATAGAATATAAAGTATTAAATAAACAGGAAAATAATTTGGTAAATATACGAAAAAATTCTGGGAAAATACCAGTTACTGTAAAGAGTGATTTTGAAGGTATATATGCAAGTTCAAAAAATAGTTTGAGAAAAAATTGGGTATCAACAACGGTATGGCTACAACAATCATACCGTACCTACCATGACGAGTTTGCTATCACCTCTCTAGGACACGTCCATCACTGAGTGTTCGTGTTTATGGTCTGCTTTTTGGGATTGATCGTGTTCCCAATGAAGAAAGAAAGGATCCATACCAGGCTAGCCATGGTAACTAAGACCGTAATGGAAGGGTTAAATGGGCAATATTTCAGCATTGTGCCCATGATCGTTGCAGATATGTATCGAGCTTTAGAAAAATGTCAACAAGGAGCAAAACATTTCGAAGGTTGCAATCTGTTACTCCAACTCTGGCTTATAGAATATCGACAGGACATCCACCGCCGAATGTGGGATGACCACATCGCTTTCCATCACCCAAAGTGAATGAACTATATCCCTGACATGTTCGCTCAACCTGAGGACGCCGAAGGATGGGTCGGGCTCTTTGATAACCTGACTAAAGAACGGGTTCAGTGGATGTTCGAATGGTTTCCAACGGATGAGTTCATCATTCGATCCCGAGACGCATCATTTCTGGTACTGATTGGTCTAAGGGGGACATAACCTTACGTCCTTCTTTGAGTTATGAGGCAGGCAGGAAGGAAACAAGTCATCCCTAGGGTCGAGAAGATGATCCATCTCCGAGCCAACTTTCAAAATAATGACAGTCCTCAGAAGTTCCAAGCTCATAACCTATGGCACTGCAAGGTTATACTCGAAAAATACACCATCGAGCCGGATAGGTATCACGCCGGTTATACCCCTTCTATCCGGGTTGGTTAGAAGAAGATCTGTGTGGTCAGAGTAAGCAAGGGTACGTCCGAGGTCATAGTTGCGTAAAAGAATCCCGAAAAGTGAGGATGATCACCACAAGGTACATGAGTCCAACAAAAGACTGATAGAGGAATGGAAGGATATGGCTATTAGCGCCAACAAAAGGCTGGGATATTTGGAACAAAGTATAATCGATTTGGAAGAAAAGTTCATCAAAAGGGTTGAAGATAGTCAAAAGGTTGAGGGAGCTGCAGGGGGATATTTAGCTAGAACTTATCTGCTGCTGGGACTTCGCGAGTTGGGAAAGCTGTTAGAAGAAAGAAGGAATGTCGAATCTGGGGAAGGTCCTTCTGGGACCAAGTAGATAGGAATGTCTTTATTTTTTCCAACAATGTAATAAGTCCAATGGCCATTAGTGATTTTATTTTTCATCTATCGTTTCGGGATTCGTCTATTTTATTATCAATAAAATGAGGCATTTAGAATTTTAAGTTCTTCAAATAAATTTGTCGCTAGGCCTACCTCAGGCACAAAGAGGTCCCCAACTTAGGACGCGCTTTCATTTCCGCATTATGTGTTTAAATACTGCAATTCTCTTTTCATGATCCTCATTGACTTGGTTACCTTTTGTTTTTATCTTTTCTTACTCCCCTCCCCAAAGGTTAGTTCGTACATTCTGGCATCATCAGCCTATCGTACCAGATCCAAGAGCCCTCCACCTACTCCTCCCCCTAGTCCTCCTAAGGGAAAAGACAAAGACAAAAGTAAGATGGAAGAATCCAGCGGCATCAGAAAAGAGAATGTGATTGAACGGATAGAGGCCAATGATGGCCGAAGTATTCAGGTCCTGCATAAGAACATGTCGCCACTTGAACAAAAGTTGCCGAAGTTTCAGGAAGAACTAGATCAAGTCCGGAATCTGGCCAGCTTGTCGATTTCCCTGAATGTCCCTGACATTAACCTTCCAAATGCTCAAAACCCCGCACCTCCATAAAATATCCCAAGACAGCAAAACCATCACACCACTCCCCCAAAGAACCAAACTCTCTCGACACAGTACAATGCTTGCCACACCTCAAATAACACCCTGCCGCTCATCCCAGAACCTTAAAACCCCACAAAAGACCATTTCCACACCTATAAAAATCCCATATATGTGGAAACCATGACCCATTCCACTCCGCCTATCCCACAGGCGTCCGAGTCTGACGAAAAAGATTTACTTATCAGGAACCTGGCCAAAGAGCTTAAGAAACTGACCAGCCGTGTTCAGGGTGTTGAAGGGACCAAAGGGATTGAAGGGTTGAATTATGAAGACCTTTGTATCCAACCTGACGTCGAACTGCCCGAGGGGTAGAAACCTCCAAACTTCAAAATATTTGACGGTACTGGTGATCCGAGAGTCCATCTGAGGACCTATTGCGGAAAATTGGTCGGCGTGGGAAAGGATGAAAGAATCCGCATGAAGCTGTTTATGAGGAGTTTAAAGGGAGATGCACTGTCTTGGTACATCATCCAAGACCCTAAGAAATGGTCAAACTGGGTAAGCAGGCATCTGATTTCATGGACAGGTTTAGATTCAACACAAAGAACGCACCAGATGTGTTCTACATTCAAAATTTGATGAAGAAGCCTACACAAACCTTTCCCGAGTATGCTACTCGCTGGAGGTCCGAAGTCGCTAAAGTCAGACCTGCTCTAGAGGAAGAACAGATGAACAAGTTCTTTGTCTGGGCTCAGTACCCACAGTATTATGAACGGTTAATGATGATCGAGGGCCGCAAGTTTTCTAACATCGTCAAATTGGGTGAGCGGATTGAAGAAGGTGTTAAAAATGGTATGGTTACAAATTTTGAATCCTTGCAAGCCACTAACAAAGCTCTACAGTCCGGTGGTGTGTCTAAGAAGAGAGATGTGGGAGCCGTAATGGTTGCACAAAGAAGCAAGTCCCCACTCAAGTACCAAACCTATCCGACACCTCCAATCCCATATCATCCCTCACCAAATTACCAAGCTCTATCGCCAAATTACCAAACTCCACCACCTTCCTACCAAACTCCACCACCCACATATCAACCTGCTTCGTCCAAATATCTACAACCTGCTCCTGTCTACCACACTTATAATTCCCATCCATCTTATTACCAATCCCCTCCTGCATGTTAAAACTTCCCTAGACCTCGTCCCAATTTTGATCGCCGTCCTCCAAAGCAATATACCGCCATAGCCGAGCCCATTGACCATCTTTATGAAAAACTCAAAGTTGCTGGTTATGTTACAGCCATCCCTGCTGCCACCCCTGAGAATCCCTCTCAGTGGGTTAACCCAAACAAATCATGTGCATACCATTCCGGCATGAAAAGACACACCATCGAAGAATGCTGTTCTCTGAAGGACAAAATACAGGCTCTCATATGACAACAAGATTATTGTGGAAAAAGACCCCGCTCCAAACGTTCGCGACAATCCTCTGCCAGACCATAAGGGTAGAGGTATCCATATGATTGAAATAGAAGATGATTGGGATTCTGAGGGGTCAATTGGGTTGATCGTAGAAGGTGATGACCCAAAGAAACCCGCAGTCACTCTCAAACTGATCATAGTCCAGATTCAGCCACCTGAGGCCGCTGAGGTGAATATGTCTATACCATTTGCGTTTGAAGCAGTGCCACCGGCAAAGTCACCAGTGCCAATTGAAGTTGAGTTTGTATCTCCAGCAAATATACCAGCTTTGTTTGAGGTAGCAATCTTGCCACCCCGAACACACATTCCGTTTGAAATAAAGATGGCTACGCCAATTTCGGTGGAATTGTCAACCACACCACCCTTATATTAAAATGCTATTCCTTGGGACTACACAGCCGAGGTAAGAAGGAAAAGCAAGGTCAGGTCTGAGGAAGCTATCGTAGCACAGGGTATGACGAGAACTGGTAGGGTCTACACCCTTGAGCATCTGGCGGAGTCAAGAAAGCAGGCCGCCAACCGGCCTCCCCTTATCGAAACTGGTCCCGATGACCTTTGGAGAAAGGTACAGGCTAAGGAGTATGCAGTCTACGACCAGTTGAACAAGACACAGACACAAATATCCATCCTCTCTCTGCTGCAGAATTTCGAAACACACAGAAATGCTTTGTTGAAAGTGGTGAGTGAAGCATGTGTGCCAAACAACATCACTAGTGGGGAAATGGCCAATATGGTAGGCCAGGTACTGGAGAGTCATAAAATCACTTTTCATGAGGATGAGCTACCACCTGAAGGATTGGGGCACAACAAAGCACTATACATCACCGTGCAGTGCGAAGATCATTTCATCACAAGGATCTTGATCGATGGAGGTTCCAGTCTTAACATCTGTCCGCTGATAACACTCAAGAAATTGGGTAAAGGGCTACATGAGATAAAGGATGGGGCGATCAATGTGAAAGCTTTTGACGGTTCTCAGAGTTCCACCATGGGGGAGATCAGTCTATGTCTACAGATGGGACCAACTTGGTTCGAAGTGGATTTCCAGGTGATAGATGTTCCGGCATCCTACAACCTATTGTTGGGACGACCCTGGTTCATGCTGCTGGGGCCGTAGCATCAACATTACATCAGGAGGTAAAGTTCGAGCGGAACCACCAAGAGGTGATTATTCATAGTGACGGTAGAAACCCCATTTATAGTCGTCAAACTATTCTAATGATTGACGGAAAAAGGAAGATAGGAAGAGGAACTTACCACCATATTGAACGGGTCAATGCCATCGACAAGGATAAATGGTGGGATAACAAGATCGAGAGCATCTTGTACTGGAGAGGATATGAGCCAGGCAAAGCGCTCGGTAAAAACCTCCAAGGGATCACGAAGCCAATAAAGCTCAAGGAACACGGTACCACTTTCAGTCTGGGGTATGAGTACACCTGGCAGGAATTCAGCGACTGGCCGCCACCTTGGCGCAATCCCTGTTACCCTTTGGAGTTGCCGATACCTCATCTTGAGCAGACTTTCAAGCAAGCTGACACTATCTACGGTTCAGATGAATAAGAAGAAGCACTTGAAGCAATGAGGAACTTGTTTCTACAGAATGATGATATGGATTGCTGTGTTGTCCTCGAGGGGGAGGGGGAGGGGGAGAAAGGCCCTTCCATACATACTGTAATCAAGGGGGCATATCTCAAGAACTGGTCTATCAAGACAACCAAAGTTTGACGAGCCTCGGGGTAGCAAGGCTAAAACAAGCATTATTTACTATTTTATTTACTAAATGATTTTCCTGCATTTGTTTTTAATTTCTGCAATAAAGATCTTCAATGTTCAAAACAGTTGTTCAATCTATCAGAGCATCTTCCAAATTTCTCTTATGAATCTAATATTTATTGCTATTGTTTTCTCTCATTACTTTATTTATACATCATTACTATTACTTGTCTTGATGAACCGATGACTCTGACATGCAATGAGACAACACAACAAACGGACATTGATTAAGATAAAGACGACATACCTGACGAGCTTGTCAAGGAAGTTGAGAACTTTGAGAACAGACCTAACTCCAACCTGGAGAGACCGAAGTTATCGACCTGGGAGATTAAGAAAATGTCAAGGAGACTCGTATCAACATTCATTTGTCACCATAAAAAAAGAAAGAATACACAGAGTTTCTAAGAGAGTATGAGGACGTATTTGCATGGTTGTATGATGACATGACTGGTCTAAGTACGTCTATTATGGCTCACAAGCTGCCAACCAATCCAATGTGTCCACCAGTGAAACAAAAGCTCAGAAAGTTCAAACCTGACATGAGTTTGAAAATCAAAGAAGAGGCTACCAAGCAGATCAACGCCAAAGTTCTCCCGGTAGTGGAGTAGGCCTTCAACAAAAAAGTCAAGCTGAGACGATTCACGCCAAGGCAGCTGGTGTTAAAGAAAATCTTTCCACATAAAGATGAAGCCAAGGGGAAGTTCTCTCCTAACTGGCAAGGTCCGTACATGGTTCATAGAGTGCTGATAGGTGGAGCTTTCGCAAAAATGGACGGAGAAGTCTAGCCCAAGCCAATCAATTCAGATGCAGTCAAGCGCTACTATGTGTAAGCGTTATGCTTCCTAAGTGATGTAATTGAACTACGCCTGACCTGATTCCCGTTTAAGAGGGGATACGTAGGTAGCCCTATGGGTTCGGTCACAATTCAATAAAAATCTATTTTTCCCCACAATTGGAAACTGGAGCAGAATTTTGAGGAGGACCCTTAAAATTCCGAAGCAAGTTCAGCCAGTCACGGCGTGAGCAGCAGTCAGAGGCGTCCACCCAGAAAACTGGGGTAGAATTTTGAGGACCCTCAAAATTCCGCTGCAAAAGAGGTTGCAATGTCTCAAGCCGTGCCACGTCGTCTGTTCATCTAAAAACTATTTCAGATTTTATATTATACTTTTACAAAATCATGCATATTTATTGAAACAACTTGTTTAGAAAACTCTACCCCAATGATACAGACAGTATCATAAGATTGAGCCAACGAGCCAAGCAGAGCCAACGCGAATGCGAACTAACCTTCCCCCTTTACAAAACTCACGATCTTTCTTTGGATGCAGGCACAAAGTGGCAAAAGCACCAAAACATATTATCCGCTCAAAGGGAAGACATCGTTCCTCAAACTTGTCGCGCATGCCAATATTTATTATCAGCAAAAATGATGCTTCATTATCACAATGCTCTACCGCAATTAACGCCAACTAAGAATTTATGTCGTCCTTCCTCGCATATTGCGTAAGGCTACCTTTCTGTCTTCCGAGACTAAACGATGTCTCCATCTGCATTTGCATCTTGCATAAGGCTACCTTTCTGCCTTCCGAGACTAAACGCTGTCTCCATCTGCATTCGCATCTTGCTTAAGGCTACCTTTCTGCCTTTCGAGACTAAACATTGTCTCCATCTGCATTCGCATCTTGCATAAGGCTACCTTTCTTCCTTTCGAGACTAAACGATGTCTCCATCTGCATTCGCATCTTGCATAATGCTGCCTTTCTACTTTCCGAAACTAAACGTTGTCTCCATATGCATTCACATCTTGCATAAGGCTACCTTTATGCTTTCTCAGACTAAACGCTGTCTCCATCTGCATTCGCATCTTGCATAAGGCTACCTTTCTGCCTTCCGAGACTAAACGATGTCTCTATCCGCATTCGCATCTTGCGTAAGGCTACCTTTTCACCTTTCGAGACTAAGCACTGTCTCTATTTGCATTTTTATTTTCCGCACTGCATAAGGCTACCTTTCTGCCTTCCGAGACTAAGCAGTGTCTCCATTTGCATTTTTATTTTCCGCACTGCATAAGGCTACCGATCTGCCTTTCGAGACTAAGCACTGTCTCCATTTGCATTTTATTTCTCGTATTGCATAAGGCTACTATTTCACTTTCCGAGGTTAAGCTCTACCACCATATGCATTTTATTTCTTGCATAAGGCCACCATTCTGCCTTCCGGGGCTAAACGCTGCCTCTTATTTACTTTTCAAAGCAACCTTCATCTCTGTCATTATCTACTTTGTTTCTTTCCTGGCTAAGCTCTGCCCCTTTTAATTCACAAGACTAAGCTCTGTCTTGTCAACATCATACTATTGCATTTTTCATGGGCTGAAATATCGCCAACCTATCCGAAGGCGTCATCGTTTAGACGCACCATCTTCATGGCCCGAGAACATCATTTCATGGCCCGCAGATCCCTTTTTATCACTTTGCATATCATTATTTGAAGGCATCATGGTTCGGAGGCACCATCCTCATGGCCCGAAAACATCATTTCATAGCCTGCGAATCCCGCATCAAGCGATTCATGGCCTAGGACATCATGTTCTAAGGACATCATCCTCAACCGTCCGGAGACAGCATTCATAGTCCAATAGGAATCTACATCATTTTTAAATTACGCACAATCTATGCTTGTTATTCATTTGCAGGAAATACGGCTAGGAACAACCAGCCAAGCAAGAGCGGACCGCTCCAGTTCTCCTAACTACCTCGTAAGACGTTTTGTTCATATTATCTTGCACCTTGCGTCCGCCCTTATAAAACTTCACTGGTACACTTCGCCGGTGACTCCTGAACTACATATGGCCCGATTCCTGTAAAACCAGGGATAAATACTAAGTAATCATGTTAATTCAGTCTATGTAGCCTCAATTGCATTTTTTTTATAATTATTAGCCATTTTTATAAAATATTTATCTTCTTTTAGTTGGGTATTTAACATTTAGCCATTCTTATTTAAATTTCAACCATTTTTTACCCAAACCTTAACCAACCCAACGACCCAACCCAGTCCCTTAAATCCTACCCGACCCAACCCCATATGTGATCTGAGCCGTTGATGATATGAGATCAACGGTCCAGAACCAACTTACCATAACTAATTCAATTACCCCCCAACCGACCTCTCATTTTCCCAAGGCTCGTTCTCTCTCTATCTCTCTCTGTTACTCTCTAGCTCTCTCTAGAAGCTTCCTTGGCTTCTTCCATCCGATGGGGTCTATCCATCTTCTCCGATTAGTTCTCACCGGAAACCTTGGTTCTTCATCATCTCCTGGTCATCTACTTACCTCTCACCGGTCCAGCGATACCCTGGGGTCCTCGGGCGAACTTGGAGCGGTTCTCTTACCTCCCATGGTCCTATGTTAATTTCCGGCCTCCCCGACAGTTGAGTAAGTTTACAACCTGTCCAGCTTAAGTCAGCGACGTCTTCGAGGTTTTTCCTATGTTCTCTGGGTTCCACGAAACCCTAACCCTATGTCTTTTCGATTTCTTTTAGATCTGCTTTAGATCTATGATATTACGAAAGTTTATTTACATGTTTTCTCTGAAAAACCTCATCTTTAAACGTTCTTTCAATTTTGAAAAACTAGGGTCTCATAAACCCCTTCAAAAATGATTTTTTGCTTCTATTTTTATTATTATTCTATGTTTCTTTCTGTGATTTAACGATTTATTCAAGATGCCTTTCATTTTTCACTTGCTCTACTGTTAACCCTAATTTTCTAAAAAAAAAACAAAAAAAAAACCGTAACACATATTTGTTTTCCTTAGAACCTTTTACTGATTTTGAATTATTTCCTTACATGTGTGACACTTTCCTTACTTAAAACCAAGTCCCTTATGATTTTAGTCCTATACGTGATTCCTGTGATTTATTTTCAGAATCAAATTGTATTCTACCATATTTATGTGCCTAAATATGTTTTCAAATATTTGACATATACTTTCCTTACTCGAAGCATTCTTTATTCAGCCCTTATTACATGCCACATGCTTTAATTATGGTAAAGTTAGTCCTATAATTGCTCCCTTTCCTTACTTGATACAACTTGTATCCATTTGAGTCTTGACTCCCTAATTAAAGGGAGTCCGGACACTGATGTGATTATAATAGTACATAATTCCATAATTTACTGTTGAACTATGATTTTTTCCTTATTTGCTACATATTTTCAAACTATATATACTTCTAGTCTTTCAATAACAAGAGAAGGAACGGAGATACTACTTTAAGCTCTCCCCTGCACACACACACACACACTCTTGCTTCTCTTGTTGTTTACTTGAACTCAGTCGGCTGCAAGCCAAGACTGAGTGATTCTATTGTGTTATTGCTCTGCTGCTCTCCTGTTCTGTTGCATCTACACACTATTACTCTACTCTTCTTCACATTACAGCTCTTCATTCTGCATTCAATCTTTCATTCAAAACTGGTATGTTTTCCAGTTTATGTTTATAGCACCCAAAACAATATGTTGTTGTTTGTATTATGATTCCTTTTGTTCCCCTTATGCTTCTATTTGTGGTTCTGCTGCTTGCCTTGTATTTAGCCTATCTACTATGTCTATATGATCTCCATTTCCCTTTAGTTCAGCATGTCTATTGCTTTTTCATCTGTTTCACTATGATTTTGCCTTACCCCTGACTCATGACACTATAAACATGCATTCCTGATACTTAGTCGCTATGTAATTCTAACACCCCTCAATTTGATGCTATTTGGGATACTAGCATGAATACTCTGTGACGAACTATGCTATGACTGTTTAGGTCCTGTAATACTACTCTAAGGTTTACTTGTGTGCAAATCTGCTTCCACTCTGTGACTTATTTGTCCCAAGTTCCCCTATCCCTGACCGTGTTTGTTTCCTAAACAGTGTGTGTTCTTCAGTTGCTGATTGTCCTGTTTCTTTTCCTTCTCAAACTGGTTTTTCATTAGATCAAACTCTCATGCCTTTATTCAAGGCTTATTTCAAAACATTTATTTCAGAAAAATATTTCCAACTCAACTCTTTAAAAGACAAAACTATGAGCACATCTCACCACTCCTAGTTTCTAAGTTCAGCCCCCTTCGTGTGAGCACTGCCTTAGGGACCATTTGAGTTCCCATTAAACTCTGACACACAAGGCTGGCTTCTCTACACTGCACTTACTTGTTCCTGGCTAGGGTACTTGGGTGCGAGCACTGCCTGGGATCCTCTGAGGTCCTTAGGAACTCTGACACACCTGGGTTAGAAAAGGTCATGGCTTATGACATTGTTGGGTCTGAGGATTTGGGCTTATTGTTAGGCTCCCTATATTGTAACTTCTTAATTTCCTTATTTACTTATGAAATTTGTGCAATGATGGTCTGTAATAGCTAATTGTAGAAAACGATCCTGGGGCTGGATACTGAAATGGGTGGGGTTATGCATGCTTAGTATAATTACGGGTAGAAACTATGCTATAGGATTTATTTTGTATATGTGTGCAATAGTCACCATGCTTAGGAATACCTGCCATGCATGCATTAGAGAACATGATTTAGGCCTGTTTATTTCAGCATCTCTGCCATACTCATACCTCACTTAGAAATCATGTTTGTAGTTAAATAACTATAAAAATGGTTGTTATGCTACTGCCTCTGCATTTTCACAATAAATACATCTAGAAATCTTGTCTTAGGTTAAATAATAACATCAATTATCGATATTTGCATTATAAATCATGTGCTAGGTTCAAGAACTTAACTACACTTCTATATTTTCTGTTTCGAGTCAAAAGGATGTGTTAATAAGTAAATTCCGCCCTAAAAAATAATAGATTCTGATTTCTGAAAACGTTTTGTGCATTTAGAAAAGCATGCGTAGGTTTGCATCATTCTACACCCTGTATGCATTTGGATATCCTTTTTTGTAGGACGCTGCATTCACATTTGTTTAAATACTCACCTCTTTATCACGACTAAGGTTAAAACAGACTCATCATTGTCTAACTACTATGTTCTGAAAAAGCTAAAACAGTGTAATTGGAGAGGTTTGATACGCCTAGGCAAGTCTTAGGTATTTAGCTTATTAAAACTGGATATCTACCATCTTTCTGTGTGCTGTTTGGTTAATACTAGGTCAGGATTGATAGTCTAAATGTGGTAGAGATCCTTTTCTCTGACTCAGTAAAAACATTGCCCCATTACTGTATTCTCACCTAGACATCATGCTTTAGGTCCTGAAGCTAGAGACTTTACTTGTGTTTTAGTCGTGCTATTTATGTGTATAATTTGGGGAGGAATATCTAAGCCTCATATCTGCCTCTATATGTTTCCCTGTATTTGCAGTCCTAATTGTTTTATTTGTCATTTAGAATTTTTCCCTTTAAACCTAGGGGTTCAGCCTAATACTCACCCTCTAGGAATAGTAGTCCCTAACTTCCTCCAGGACTGATAGGATGGGATGGGTAATAGCATGCAATAAGCTTAGTGACCGACACGCGCTTTAATCACCTTCGTGGGGTGAAAAAGGGTAGAATATGGATATGATGGCCGATGCGCTAATACCACGTGTATCCCCACTTTGAGGAGTGATTACTGGGTATTGTATTGATGTGATCCATATTATTATAAACCTAGGACACCTTTTATATGCTTAGCTCGTAATCTTTTTCAAAAGTCTAACCTCCTTTGCTATATTTTCAAACATCTGCATGTTTAAGATTTAAATCCCCTCTTATTTGAGCCTTTACTTGTTATTTGCTATCTGTACAAATTCATGAAACCATTCGGCCGGGAACCACACGTGTGGATCCTGAGGGGTGCATAACACCTTCCCCTTAGGATAATTTCAAGCCCTTACCCAAGTCTCTGGTTAGAAACGTAGTTATAATTGAACCCCTTAGGTGCCCTAATGCACCGTTAAAATCATTAGGTGGCGACTCTTCAAAATATGCAAACCCCCTTTCCCAAAGGGAATGAGTTGTCCCAACCAATGTCACAAAACCGATCTCCGTAAGGAAGAAAGGGGGGCGCGACAAGCTGTTATTAGGAGATCGAGGGACTAACTCTCAAAATGACTGGCCGGGTCGTTACATTCTCCCCCTCTTAAGAAAATCGTTCGTCCTCGAACGAGTAAAGAAACATACCTGAAGCTGTGAAAAAATGAGGGTACTGACTCCGCATGTCCTTCTCGGTCTCCCAAGTCGCCTCCTCGACTGGCTGACCCCTCCACTGCACCTTAACTGAGGCAATATTCTTCGATATGATCTTTCTGACCTGCCCAATATAGCCACAGGCTCCTCAACATATGATAGATCCTTATCCAACTGGACTGAGCTGAAATCCAAAACATGAGTCGGGTCACCGTGATACTTCCGGAGTATGGAGACGTGGAACACCGGATGAACCCCTTCTAGGATGGGAGGCAAAACCCGATCACCAGCCATAAATGCCAAGTCACGAACCTTCCGGTCCGCATAGCTCTTTTTCCTGGATTGAGCTGTGCGAAGTCTCTCCTGAATCACCTTCACCTTGTCCAAGGCATCCTGAACCAAGTCTGTACCCAAAAATCAAGCCTCGCCTGGCTCAAACCATCCCACGGAAGACCTGCACCTCCTACCATACAAAGCCTCATACGACGACATCTGAATGCTGGACTGGTAGCTGTTGTTATAAGCAAACTTTGAAAGAGGCAAGTATCGATCCCATGACCCTCCAAAATCTATCACACATGCACAAAGCATATCCTCAAGAATCTGAATCGTGCGCTCGGACTGCCCGTCCGTCTGAGGGTGAAAAGTTGTACTCAACTCTACCCTGGTGCCTAACTCCTGCTGGACGGCTCTCCAGAACCGTGAAATGAACTATGTACCTCTGTATGAAATGATAGATACTGGGATACCGTGGAGGCGAAAAACCTCTCTAATATAAATCTCAGCCAACCTCTCAGATGAATTTGTAGTTAGCACTGGAATGAAATGGGCTGATTTGGTCAGCCGATCCACAATCACCCAAATAGCATCATGCTTACTCAAAGTCCGAGGAAGTCTGACCACAAAGTCCATGGTGATCCGCTCCCACTTCCACTCCTGAAGCTCAATCTGCTGAAGTAACGCTGCCGGTCTCCGATGCTTACATTTGACTTGCTGACAGTCGAGACACTTGGCTACAAATTCCACTATATCCTTCTTCATCCTTCGCCACCAATAGTGTTGTCTCAGATCCTGGTACATCTTCGCGGTACCCGGATGGATGGAATAACGCGAACTATGGGCCTCCTCAAGAATCAACTCCCGAAGCCCATCCACGTTTGGAGCACAAATACAGCCCTGCATCCTCATCACCCTGTCATGACCTATGGTCACATCCCTAGAATCACCCGCCGGACTTTATCCTGAAGAACCAAAAGGTGGGGATCATCATACTGGCGCTTTCTGATACGGTCATAAAGGGAAGATCGAGCAACCACACAAGCTAATACTCGACAAGGATCAGAAAGATTCAATCTCACGAACTGAATGGCTAAGGACTGAACATCTAAGGCTAGAGGTCTCTCAGCTGCATGAAGGTATGCCAAACTCCCCAAACTCTCCGCCCGGTGACTCAAGGTGTCGGCCACCACATTGGCCTTCCCCGGGTGGTATAATATAGTGATGTCATATTCCTTTAGCAACTCCAACCACCTACGCTGGCGCAAATTTAGATCCTTCTGCCTGAATATGTGCTGCAAACTCTGATGATCCGTGAATATCTTACAGGGAACAACATATAAATAATGCGCCATATCTTCAGGGCGTGAACAATCGCTGCCGACTCGAGATCATGAACATGGTAGTTTTTCTCATGTACCTTCAGCTGCCTGGATACGTAGGCAATCACCCTACCGTCCTGCATCAACACCGCTCCCAGGACAATCCTCGAAGCATCACAATAGACTGTATAGAACCCGGAACCGGTAGGCAATACCAACACAGGAGCTGTAGTCAGGGCATTCTTGAGCTTCTGAAAATTCTCCTTACACTCCTCAGTCCATATAAAAGGTGCACCCTTCTGGGTCAGTCTGGTCATGGGCACTGAAATGGATGAAAATCCCTCCACAAAACAACGATTATACCCAACCAAACCGAGGAAACTGCGGATCTCAGTAGCTGAGGATGGTCTGGGCCAACTCTGTACCGCCTCCACCTTCTTCGGATCTACCTTAATCCCATCCGAAGACACCATATGGCCTAGGAATGCCACAGAATCAAGTCAAATTTCACACTTAGAAAACTTGGCCTACAACTTCTTCTCCCTCAATGTCTGAAGCACGGTCCCCAAGTGCTGCTCATGGTCCTCCTGGGACCGAGAATATACCAGAATGTCATCAATGATCACAATGACGAAAGTATCAAGATAGGGCCTAAATATTCTATGCATCAGGTGCATGAAGGCTGCTGGGGCATCAGTTAGCCCAAATGACATAACAAGGAACTCATAGTGTCCATATCTGGTCCTTAAGGCAGTCTTCGGGATATCCGGCCCTCGAATCTTCAACTGATGATAACCCAAACATAGATAGATCTTGGAAAACACCCTAGCACCCTGTAACTGGTCAAATAGATCATCAATACGAGGCAATGGGTACCTGTTCTTCACTGTCACCTTATTCAGCTACTGGCAGTCAATGCACATACACATTGAGCCATCCTTTTTCTTTACAAATGCCACCGGAGCACCCCAAGGTAATACACTAGGCCCGATGAATCCCTTTTCAAGCAACTCCTATAACTTCTCCTTCAACTTCTTCAACTCAGGAGGAGCCATGCGATAAGGAGGAATGGAAATGGGCTGAGTGCCCGACAACAAGTCAATGCCGAAATCAATGTCTCTATCGGGTGGCATACCCGGAAGATCAGCTGGAAATACATCAGGATAGTCCCTGACAACTGGAACTGACTTAAGTGTAGGGGTCTCAGCACTAGTATCTCTCACATAAGCCAAATATGCATCACACCCCTTTTCAACCATCCGCGGATCCTTAAGAAAAGAAATGACTTGGAGAGGAGTATACTCTATGGAACCTCTCCACTCTAACCTCGGTAATCCTGGCATAGCCATCATCACGGTCTTGGCGTGACAATCAAGAATAGCATAGTAGGGAGACAACCAGACCATACCCAATATAACATCGAAATCTACCATACTGAGTAATAATAAATCTGCTCTGCTCTCAAAACCACTGATTGCAATCAAACATGACCGATATATGCCGTCCACAACAAGGGAATCTCCCATCAGAGTAGAAACATAAATAGGGGAACTCAAAGAATCCCGAGATATCCCTAGATGTGAAGAAAAATAAGAAGACACATACGAATATGTATAGCCTGGGTCAAATAATACCGATGCATCCCTATGACAAACGGGAACAATACCTGTAATGACTCAATCTGAAGAAATGGCCTCGGATCGGGCCGTAAGAGCATAGTACCTGGACTGGCCTCCCCCTCTAGAGCGACCTCAACCTCCCCGACTTGCACCTCGAGCTGCCTGAGGTGGTGGGGTAGCAGATGGGGCTGGAAGGATAGCTGGGGGACCTGGTGGAAGACGTGGGGCCTGATAAGTCTTAGGTGGTGCACCCTGATAAGACTAAGGCGGTGCACCCTGATAAGTCTGAGGTGGTGCACCTCTCCTCACTCTGGGGCAATCTCTGATCATATGACGAGGGTCACCACACTCAAAGCAACCCCTCAGAGGACGTGGCGGCCGCTGCTGACTCTGAACTGACCTGCTGGGCTGGCTAGTGATAGCACCTTGAGCAGGAGGCGCTTGAGATACTGGTGGTGCATAATAAGGCTCCTGAGGTCTAGGAGGAGCTCGAATACTACTGGCTGTTAGGTTAGCTGAATGAATGGGGTGACTCACAAAACCCCTACCATAGCGTGCTGCTGGTGCACGGGCTCCTGAAAAATGACCAGTCTCCCAAGATCTCTTGGCCTCTCTCTCCTCCCTGTCCCGGGCTAACATAGTCTCAATCCTCCGGGAAATACTCACAGACTGCTGGTAAGTAATATCGGTCTCCAGCTCTCTGGCCATGCTGGTCCGAATACTGGGGTGGAGTCCCTCAATAAAGCATCGAACCCTCTCTCTGACAGTGACAACCAAAGCTGGTGCATGGCGAGCCAAATCGCTGTAACGGACTGCATACTCTGACACAGTCATGGTACCCTGGCGTAGCTGCTCAAACTCCGCACGCCAAGCATCCCTGAAGCTTTGAGGGACAAACTCAAGTAAGAACATCTCGGAGAATTGAGCCCAAGTAAGTGAAGCTGCCTCGTCCAGGCTACTAAGCTCAAAAGCACGCCACCCTTGATAAGCTGCTCCGCTCAGCTGGAAAGTAGTGAAAGAAACCCCACTCATATCCACAATACCCATAGTACAGAGAATGCGATGACACCCCTCGAGAAAACCCAGGGCATCATCCGAAGCTAGTCCTCTAAACTCAGATGGGTGGTACTTCTTGTACCTTTCAAGTCGGAGTTGCTCTGCCTCAGGAACAACTATCCTAGTCTCATGCTGAGCTGGAGTTGCTGGGGGCATAGGAATATACTATGGAACCTGCCAATATGAACCGTTTGCTCAGGATTACGGGTTGCGGGAGTCCGTGTCCCTCCCCCGGCTTGGGATGTAGCTGGAGCTATCGGGAGTAATCCCACCTGAGACAGAGTACTGAAGGCACTTAAAAACTGGGCCAATGTATCCTGGAGGCCTGGAGTAGCATAGGGACCTCCTGTACCCCTCCAAATGTAGCTGTTGGGAGCTCATCTACCTCTGCTCTAGCCGGTACTCGGGCTGCATCGCGGGCTCGTCCATTGGTGCAGCCCCTGCCTCTGGTGGCTATGACTGGGGGCTCGAATGCCTTGTCATCAGTACGTCCTGTATAAGTACGAATCATCTGCAAGCAAGAATAGAATAAAGTTTAAGAATTTAAGGACAATAACTAGCACGATAAGGAATTCCAAAGAATTTGATTGTTCTTAACAGCTACATTGCCTCTCGAAGATAGATACGGACGTCTCCTCAACGATCCGCGAGACTCTAATAAACCGGCTTGTGACTTGTGACTCCTACGAACCTAGACGCTCTGATACCAACTTGTCACGACCTGAATTACCTTCCGGATGATCTCGTGACCACACCTAGTCCCTACGACTAGGTAAGCCTAAAACTTGTGTAAAATAAGGTAACACAATAATAGAAACAGTAAAGAAGAAGTAATACTATAAATATTTAGCCGCTCGGCATATACATCTGTTACTTTCCCAAAACTCGAAACAACACAAAGTCACAAACTCTGAACTACTGTAGCTCTATACAAAGAAATAAGGGAAATGTATCTATTATATCTCCTATATCTGTACTAGAGTAGGAAGGGGACTCGTGAGATCCTGCAGACGTGGCAGAATTACCTCGCGGTCTCATATGCAGCTGCTAAGATACGACTAGCCAGTGTACTGTGTGCTGGTAGCTGGATCTGTACATGGGGAAAACATGTGCAAGAAAGGGCGTGAGTACTCCACATTCGGTACTCCGTAAGTGCCAAGCCTAACCCTAGTCAATTATTGACGAGGTCAGGTTGAGGCTCTACTGAGTTTTTAAAACAAGTCAATATAAATTTAAAATAGTGAAATATAAATAAGAAATGATAAACAGGATTAATGGAAACTGGAAGAATTTATAACAGACAGAGAGCCCTCGGCTCAACACATTATCTATATCAACAGTAAAAGTGCAATGCAGTACTAGGGGAAAGCTCCCGGATCTCAGTCCGTAGTCCCAATTTAAATGTGTTGTGCAGTACAGGGGGAAAGCTCCTGGATCTCCGTCCGTAGTCCCAATTTAAATATGCATTTCAGTACAGGGGGAAAGCTTCCGGATCTTGGTCCGTAATCCCAATTTAAATATGAAATGCAGTACAGGGGGAAAGCTCCCGGATCTCGGTCCGTAGTCCCAACTTAAATATGCAAAGCAGAAGTATGTTAGATATGACTTAATTCCAGGAAAAACAACAGTCAAGAATAGAGTAAAGCTACCTAAGCATGGTGGAACTAGTAGCAAATAAGAGGAAATCAAGTAAGGATAGGTAGGCATGCTTACTCTTAAGCTAACTACTCAGTTAAGACAGGAAACAGTAATATAGGAATGAAAATGGGTGATTGCGTGGAAGTAAAAATGGAATGTTAGCAACTATGACCCGTGTACGCACTTGTCACCTCACGTACACGGCGTCCACGTAACAAAATCAGTACAAAAATGCCTAAGGGGAAGTCCCCAACACAGAATTAGGCAAGCCACTTACCTTGAAGGCGCTAATCAACTCAATACTACGCTCTTGCCACGAGTATCTGACTCAGGGTGGCCCAAATCTATTCAAATCGATTACAAAATGTAACTATCACTTCAAGGGAACAAAATAGCTAATTATTTCTAAGCTAATACGCGAAATTAGGAAATTCACCCAAAAAGTCCACCGGGACCACGTCTCGGAATCGGGTAAAATTTATATTTTCCGAACACCCATTCGCTCATGAACCCACTCGAACAAGAATCAACAAAATCCGACGTCTAAATCTCCCTAAATCCTCAGATTTCTACTTGGGGAATTTTCATCCCAATTTCATGGTTTTTCATCCAATTTCATTTATTAGATTAAGGAAATTGATAGAGATTATTGATATACAAATTGATTAAGGTTAGAAAACGTTACCTATGATTCTTCTCTTCAAATCCCACTGGAAATCGCCAAATCCCGATCTCACAATCGATTTTGGAATTATGAACTTCAAACTGTCGGATATTGATATAACTAGCCCAGGTATTTCGCACCTGTGACACTGGGATCGCACCTGCGGTGCCGCACTTGCGGAAACACAATCGCAGGTGCGGAAACTCATTAAAAGACATGGGGTCGCACCTGCGGCTCCGCACCTGCGAATTCTCTTCCGCGCTTGTGAGTCGGGCCATCCTAAGATACGTCCGCACCTGCGTGCAGCCCTTCGTACCTGCATGTCTGCACCTACGGAAATACCATCATAGGTGCGAGACACTAGAACCAGAATGGTTCAGCTGCTCTTAAAGTCCCAAATTCACCCGTTGGGCATCCGAAACAACCCCGAGGCCCCAGGACCTCAACCAAACCTACCGACTGACCTTAATACCTTGTTCAAACTTTGTCAAGCCTTAAAAACACATCTCATAACGTCAAAACCATCAATTATGCATATAGATTCAAGCCTAAGAACTCATGGAATTTCTAGAATTCACATCTGATGCCGAAACACGTCAAAACTCATTCGAATGACCTCAAATTTTGCACACATGTCACAGTTGGCACTACGGACCTGCTGTCACTTTCGGAATTCCATTCCGAGTCTGATATCAAAATTTCACCTATCAGCTGAAATCACTAAAATTTCCAACTTTCGCCAATTAAAGCCTAAATCTACAACCGACCTCGAAAAAACATTCCGAACACGCTCCTAACTCCGAAATCACCCAACGGAGTTAATGGAGTCAACAAAATTCCATTCCGGATCCTTCTTTACACAGCTCTAGCTACGGCCTGATTTCTAAAGAGAAATTCCACATTTATGGACTAGGTGTCCAAAATCACTCCGGATTTCATCACTTAGTGCTCCGAAAATTTCAAATAACATAAATAGACATGGGAGAAGCGGTTATTAGGGGATCGGGGTGCTAACTCTCAAAACAACCGGTCGGGTCGTTACAGATTGAATCTCACTATTGACTGCCTCTTTCCAAAATGCTGAATCAGAAGACGACATAGCTGCTTTAAAAGTTTGAGGTTCATTTTCAAGAAAGAATGTCACAAAATGTGGTCCAAAGGAAGTAGATGTTCTTTGACGTTTGCTACGCCTTGGATCTTCTACACTTGGAGTATTTTCCTTTGGTTCTTCCCGAGGTCGTTTAGGTCTTTCACTTAACGACTCGCATTTAGTTTTATATGTATAAATGCTTTTAAAGAATTCAGCATTATCTGATTCCATTACCTTATTAACATGAATCTCAGGATTATCGTATTTATGGACCAAAAACCGACATGCTTTACTGTTTGTATCATATCCAATGAAAATGCAATCTACTATTTTTGATCCGATTTTAACCCTTTTAGGTAAAGAAACTTGTATCTTTGCTAGACACCCCCACACTTTGAAATATTTCAAGTTAGGTTTTCTTCCTTTCCATTTTTCATATCGAATAGATTGCATTTTGTTGTGGGGTACTCTGTTGAGATCCCCCACAAACTCTGCGGTAATTCGGAACTTATTAGTAAAGAATTCATCATTTCCTTTAATGTCCGATTTTTTCTTTCCACAATTCCGTTGGATTGAGGTGTGTAAGCTGCAGTAGTTTGATGGATAATTCCATATTCCGAACATATTTCTGCAAATGGAGATTCATATTCTCCACCTCTATCACTTCTAATCATTTTGATATTTTTATTCAATTGATTCTCTACTTCATTCTTGTATTGCTTAAATGCTTCAATTTCTTCATCCTTACTATTAAGCAAATAAACATAACAATATCGATTGCGGTCTTCAATAAAAGTAATAAAATACTTTTTCCCACCTCCAGATGGTGTCGACTTCATATCGCAAATGTCAGGATAAATTAAGTCTAAAGGATTTGAATTCCTTTCAACAGAATTATAAGGATGTTTTACAATCTTAGATTCAACACATATTTGACATTTCAATTTATTACTCTCGAATTTAGGCAATACTTCTAAATTAATTCACTTCCGCGACATGTCCTAAACGAATATGCCATAAATCATTTGAATCCAACAAATAAGAAGAAGCTGAAATTTTATTCATATATTTCATTCTTTCTCACAACAACTTTATCAGAGACAAATACACATTTGAATCTATTCGTCATAAGTAAAGACGTAGAAACTAAATTCTTCCTAATAGTAGGAACATGAAGAACGTTGTTGAGCGTTAACACCTTGCCGGAAGTCATCTTTAAGAATATCTTCAGATAAATTTCAATCTTGGCTGTTGAATTAATTCCCATGGAAATCTCTTCTTTGGGACCAGCAGTAGAGTAAGTTGCAAATGCTTCTTTGACAGCACAAACATGTCGAGTGGCTCCGGAGTCAATCCACCACTGCTTCGGATTTCCAACTAAGTTGCATTCCTAAAGCATTTCAGAAAGATTATCAATGTCATTATTCTTCTCCACTATGTTGGCCTGTCTCTTCTTCTTATCCTTTTTCGGGAGACGATAATCAGGGGCTTTGTGACCAAATCTTCATTGTGGCAGTTGCCCTTGAATTTCTTTTTGTTCTGCTCCTTGGTCTATCCAGAAGATCTCTTCCTCTTCTTACTTTTTGGAGCAGTCTCCTCAACGATATTAGCTCCTATGATCGTTGAATTTCCACGAGACTTCTTCTCGGCTGTTTTGTTGTCTTCCTCAATCTTGAGACGAATCACAAGATCTTACAACTTCATTTCTCCGCGCTTGTGCTTAAGATAGTTCTTGAAATTTCTCCATGAAGGAGGTAACTTTTCAATAATTTCAGCCACTTGAACTGCTTCATTCACGACCATACCTTCAACAATAAGGTCGTGAAAAATAAGTTGAAACTCCTGAACTTGGGTTCCCACAGTTTTGTTGTCTATCATTTTATAGTGTAGAAACTTGGCAACCACAAATTTCTTCAAGCATGCATCTTCCGTCTTGTACTTTTTCTCAAGTGCGTTCCATAATTCTTTCGAAGTATTCATTGCACTGTAAACATTGTACAAGTCATCCTCTAAAGCGCTTAGGATTTAACCTTTGCAAAGAAAATCTGCCTGCTTCCATGCTTCAAAAATCATGAACTTCTCGTTGTCCGGCATGTCCGCAGCAGGCACTGGAGGTTCTTCATTAGTGAATTTCTACATACCAAGTTTGGTAAGCCAAAAGAACACCCTTTGCTGCCATCCTTTGAAGTTGGCTTAGAAAATCTCCCCGGTTTTTCTGCTGGTGGAACAACAGTCCGGCTTGACGAGGCTATCGTCATTGCCGCAACTGTAGCAGAAGAATTTCCGCTATCAATCGCCATTTCTTACTGTCAACAACAGAAGAGTTCAATCAATGGCAAAACCAGAATAGTAAACAATACGGTAATCACCAATAAACAGTATGTATAATAAATAATAACCGAAGTTGTTATATACTGTTTTACAGAAAATGATGAAGTTTTTATGTTCTTCAAATCGTTGTCTGAATTTCAAAACCCTAACGAAGTTTTTATATCTTCAAATCAGAATAATAAAATTCAGAAGAAGTAGAAAACACACAGGTTTTAATCTCCACAAACAGAATACAGAAAAAAAAATTAATTTCCTTAAGATTGTTAGTAATCTGTATTGCTGTAAAATAAAATAATAAATTTTCTGAAAATACAGAAACAGTGAAAAACCTCACTAGCGCGGGAGTGAGATTTACCCGGGACAGTAAGAAACCTGACTAGCGCGACCACTAGCGCGTGCTGAGCGCATGCGCGCTAGTCCAGGCATCCTCAGCTTCTCTTCTGAAAAAATAAAATAATACAAGAATAAACTGATCCCACTGAATACACAGTGTGTCCTTAAGAAAATTATTCCCCTCAAGTACCCGAAGTTTTGGAATATTTCCTCCCAAGATAGAACGATTTAACTCACTAGCGTATCGATACCAAAAACTCCGGTGATCGGCGAACCACTTGATGGTCGTAAAACACAGTGGAATATTTTTGTGCAGAACAAGAAGAAGAAGATCAGAAAATTTAGTAAGTAAAGATTCTGGGTTTCAAGGCATAGTAAGTAAAGATTCTGAAGTTGGAACAGGTGTGACGATTGCGAAACAATTAAAAACGGTTTTAAAATAATCCGGAAAAGAAAAATGGACAGGAACTTTGTCTAAAAAGACTAATCAATCAATCTTTGACCGAAGCCAAAGCCGAAGTCAAGCGAGCGACGCCGACGACGGCGCGAGACTTGCCTTCTTCTCAACTCTTTAAGGTTTAAAAGAAGAGCTTCTCTATATATACACGTAGATTTTTTTTCCTTCTTCCAATGTGGGACAAAGTGCACTAATTCAAAATTTCACTTCCCTCCATTCCTTTTCCCACCATTTTCCATTCACTCTCTTTAAGCTACACCAAGCTTAAAATTAAGCTACACTAAGCTTAAAGACCAACAATATATTCATTAGAAAAATAAACAATAAAGCCGGCCAGTATAAAAATCACAAAACTTTAAGCATAATTTCAAGTTAATCCATTTAAAAGTGGATAAATTTGGACTAGCCGTGCTGCATGCGCAAATTATCAGACTATCACTAAGAAATCTCGTCAAAACATTGAGATTCATCTTTTGTGAATGTGAATCCATTTGCGATATACTTTATTGTTTCAATCCCAAGGAAATCTCATGTGGTTTTGCATTTCACTTTAACAAAGAATGAGGACATAACAAAAATTGGTTAAGTGCGTGGTTCTACACTAAGTGGTCCATGCAAAAATTGCCCTTCTGGAGTCGAGCTAATTGATTCCCAAGTCACTGTTAGTAATCTGTATTGCTGTAAAATAAAACAATAATAATTTCTGAATTTCAAAAAGCCAGTAAGAAACCTCACTAGCGCAGGCTGTAGCGCCGTGCTAGTGGAATATACTAGGGACAGTGAGAAACCTGACTAGCGCGACCACTAGTGCGAGCTGAGCGCGGGCGCGTGAGTCTAGGCGCCCTTAGTTTTTTTCTATGAAAAATAATATAAGAATAAATCGAGCCCACTGAATACACAATGTGTCCTTAAGGAAATTATTCCCCTCAAGTACTCGAGGTGTTGGAATATATCTTCCCAAGATAGAACGATTTAACTCACCGGAGTGTTGGTACCAAAAACGCCGGTGAACAGCGAACCACTCGAGGGCTGTAAAACACACTGGAATATTTTTTGCAGAAGAAGAAGAAGAAGATCAAAAAATTTAGTAAGTAAAAATTCTGGGATTCAAGGTACATTTATAGCCAATTTAGTACTGTTTCTGAAAAGGTTTTGCAACCTTTCAGAACAACCATAGCTGTTGGAACAAGTGTGAATCCTTTTAGAACAGTCATGGTTGTTTTGAACACGTATGAATATTGCGGGAAATTTAAAGATGGATTTAAAATAATCCGGGAAAGAAAACGGGTCCCGAAGCCAAAGCCGAAGCCGACGCCGACGCCGAGCCGAGCCGAGCCAAGCGAGCGACGACGACGACGGTGCGAGGCTTGCCTTCTTCTCAACTCTTTAAGATCTAGAAGAAGAGCTTCTCTATATATACACATAGATTTTATTTCCTTCTTCCAATGAGGGACAAAGTGCACTAATTCAAAATTTCACTTCCCTTCATTTTTTCCCCCACCATTTTCCATTCACTCTCTTTAAGCTACACCAAGCTTAAAATTAAGCTAAACTAAGCTTAAAATTAAGCTACACTAAGCTTAAACACCAACAATCCCCCACATGAATGGGGAATGGCTATAAAATAAGGGAATGCACAGACGTGTGTGTGTTTTACATGCAAGAATTAATTGCATTTGGATAAGTAGGTTTCCCTTTGAACTTTTTATAGTGAACTTATATCGGATATACTCGGTCAATCGGTAGATTTGATATCTTTGAACCTTTGAGCTTTGTTGTATACCTAGACAACATAAGTCACACAATCAATCCTTAACCATCTATGGTTCTCACGGTTGTGTTCGTTTCAGCCATGAACACCGCCTGGTTTCATGAGTGCTTAGAGAATGGGCCTTTACTTTCATTCCCCTTGAAGCGGCTTACACTTCACACACACATAGGTGATTTCTAAATGTGTAATCCTAAAGACACACTATCTGGTCATATCCTGCCAGACTTAGCAAATCATTAAAAAGTTTTAAGCTTTATTGACTCATCAAAAAGCCTTAATGCTTTACCTTTATTTCTGAACATTGTCTTCATCACTAGAAAGGGTTGAGTTATTTGACAATGTTGAACCGTCATTCATAACTTTGTTTGATCTCTTTGAACCTAGATCTTGGGATCTCCAGTCTGCTAGGTAGAGTTACCACCATGATGACTTGTCCTAGGACATAACCCCATTCCCTTTGATGATATTTAAACTGCCTCTCTAGATAGGCCTTCTGTAAGTGGATCCGACACGTTATCTCTTGACTTTACGTAGTCAATTATTATAACACCACTAGAGAGTAGTTGTCTAATGGTATTATGTCTCGGTCTTATATGACGAGATTTTCCGTTATACATAGCGCTCCCTGCCCTGCCTATTGCTGCTTGACTATCGCAATGTATACAAATAGGTGCCAAAGGTTTGGGCCAAAATGGAATATCTTCCAAGAAATTTCGGAGCCATTCAGCTTCTTCACTGGCCTTATCTAAAGCTATGGATTTAGATTTCATTGTAGAACGTGTGATGCACGTTTGTTTGGATGATTTCCAAGACACTGATCCACCCTCAATTTTGAAAACATATCCACTCGTGGATTTAACTTCAGATGATCCGGTGATCCAATTTGCATCACTATATCCCTCGATCACGGAGGGATATTTTTTATAATGCAAAGCATAATTTTGGGTATGTTTCAGATACCTCAAAACTCATTTCGTTGCCATCCAATGTATTTGATTTGGATTACTTGTAAATCGACTCAGTTTGCTAATAGCACATGCTATATCTGGTCGCGCACAATTCATTATATACATCAAACTTCCCAATACTCTTGCATAGTCCAGTTGTGAGTCACTTTCACCTTCATTCTTTTGAAGTGCATAACTCACGTCAATTGGAGTCTTGGCAATCTTGAAATCCAAATACTTGAACTTGTCAAGTACCTTTTCAATGTAGTGAGACTATGATAATGCTAGACCTTGTGGAGTCTTGTGAATTCTAATTCCTAAGATCACATCAGCAACTCCTAAGTCTTTCATATCAAATTTGCTAGCCAACATGCGTTTTGTAGAATTTATATCTGACATGCTTTTGCTCATTATCAACATATCATTAACATACAAACAAACAATGACTTCATGACCCAGAGTGTTTTTAATGTAAAGACATTTGTCGCACTCGTTGATTTTAAACCCACTTGCCAACATTGTTTGGTCAAATTTGGCATGCCATTGTTTAGGTGCTTGTTTAAGTCCATAAAGTGACTTAACAAGTTTGCACACTTTTTTTTCTTTACCAGGAACAACNAACATCCATTTGATGGATTTCAAGACCATACACGGCCGCTAATGCCACTAACATCCTAATAGATGTTATCCTCGTTACTGGAGAGTAAGTGTCAAAGTAATCAAGGCCTTCTTTTTGTCTATAATCTTTGACCACACGTCTTGCCTTATATTTGTCAATAGTGCCATGCGCTTTTATTTTTCGTTTAAAGATGCATTTCGAACCTAAAGGCTTATTTCCAGGAGGAAGATCAACCAATTCCCATGTATGGTTAACCAAAATTGATTGAATCTCACTATTGACTGACTCTTTCCAAAATGCTGACTCAGAAGATGACATAGCTGCTTTAAAAGTTTGAGGATCATTTTCAAGCAAGAATGTCACAAAATCTGGTCCAAAGGAAGTAGATGTTCTTTGAAGTTTGCTACGCCTTGGATCTTCTACACTTGGAGTATTTCCCTTTGGTTCTTCCCGAGGTCGTTTAGGTCTTTCACTTAACAACTCACATTTAGTTTTATACAGATAAATGCTTTCAAAGAATTCAGTATTATCTGATTCCATTACCGTATTAACATGAATCTCGGGATTATCGGATTTATGGACCAAAAATCAACATGCTTTACCATTTGTAGCATATCCAATGAAAACGCAATCTACTATTTTTGGTCAGATTTTAACCCTTTTAGGTAAAGGAACTTGTACCTTTGCTAGACACCCCCACACTTTGAAATATTTCAAGTTGAATTTTCTACCTTTCCATTTTTCATATGGAATAGATTGTGTTTTGCTGTGGGGTACTCTGTTGAGTATTCGGTTAGCTGTAAGGATAGCTTCCCCCCACAAACTCTGCGGTAATCCGGAACTTATTAATAAAGAATTCATCATTTCCTTTAATGTCCGATTTTTCCTTTCCGCAATTCCGTTGGATTGAGGTGTGTAAGGTGCAGTAGTTTGATGGATAATTCCATATTCCGAACATATTTCTGCAAACGGAGATTCATATTCTCCACCTCTATCACTTCTAATCATTTTGATCTTTTTATTCAATTGATTCTCTACTTCATTCTTGCTTAAATGTTTCAATTGCTTCATCCTTACTATTAAGCAAATAAACATAACCATATCGAGTGCAATCTTCAATAAAAGTAATAAAATACTTTTTTCCACCTCTATATGGTGTCAACTTTATATCGCAAATGTCAGTATGAATTAAGTTTAAAGGTTTTGAATTCCTTTCAACAGACTTATAAGGATGTTTTACAAACTTAGATTCAACACATATTTGACATTTCGATTTATTACACTCGAATTTAGGCAATACTTCTAAATTAATTAACTTCCGCAAGGTTTTATAATTGACATGTCCTAAACGACTATGCCATAAATCATTTGACTCCAACAAATAAGAAGAAGCTGAAATTTTATTCATCTTATCAACAACCATTACATTGAGTTTGAAAAGACCCTCTATGAGGTAGCCTTTTCCAATGTACATTTCGTTCTTGCTTACAATAACTTTATCAGAAACAAATACACATTTGAATCCATTCTTTACTAGTAAAGAAGTAGAAACTAAAGTCTTCCTAATAGTAGGAACATGAAGAACGTTGTTGAGCCTTAACACCTTGCCAAAAGTCATCTTTAGGAAAATCTTTCCATAACCTTCAATCTTGGTTGTTGAATTATTTCCCATGGAAATCTCTTCTTCGGGACCAGCAGTAGAGTAAGTAGAAAATGCTTCTTTGATAGCACAAACATGTCGAGTGGCTCCGGAGTCAATCCACCACTCCTTCGGATTCCCAACTAAGTTGCATTCCGAAAGCATTGCACAAAGATAATCAATGTTATCATTATTATCTACTATGTTTGCCTGTCCATTCTTCTTATCCTTTCTCGGGAAGCGACAATTAGGGGCTTTGTGACCAACTCTTCCACAATTGTGGCAGTTGCCCTTGAATTTCTTTTTGTTCTGCTCCCTAGTCTGTCCAGAAGATCTCTTCCTCTTCTTACTTTTTGGAGCAGTTTCTTCAATGATATTAGCTCCCATGATGGTTGAATTTCCACGAGACTTATTCTTGGTTGTTTTGTTGTCTTCCTCAATCTTGAGACGAATCACAAGATCTTCCAACTTCATTTCCTTGCGCTCGTGCTTGAGATAGTTCTTGAAATATCTCTACGAAGGAGGTAATTTTTCAATCATTGCATCCATTTGAAATGCTTCATTAACGACCATACCTTCAACAATAAGGTCATGAAAATAAGTTGAAGTTCCTGAACTTCGGTTCCCACAGTTTTGTTGTCTATCATTTTATAGTCTAGAAACTTGGCAACCACGAACTTCTTCAAGCATGCATCTTCTGTCTTGTACTTCTTCTCAAGTGCGTCCCATAATTCTTTCGAATTATTTATCGCACTGTACACATTGTACAAGTCATCCTCTAAAGCACTTAAAATATAGCATTTGCAAAGAAAATCTACCTGCTTCCACGCCTCAATAATCATGAACTTTTCATTTTCCGGCATGTCCGCAGCAGGTACTGGAGGCTCTTCACTAGTGAATTTCTGCATACCAAGTGTGGTAAGCCTGAAGAACATCCTTTGCTGTCATCCTTTGAAGTTGGCTCCAGAAAATTTTCCCGATTTTTCTGCCGGTGGAACAACCGTCCGGCTCGACGAGGCTATCGTCATTGCCGCAGTAGTAGCAGAAGAATTTCCGCTATCAATTGCCATTTCTCACTATCAACAACATATGAGTTCAATTAATGGCAAAACCAGAAGAGTAAACAATACTGTAATCAACAATAAACACTATGTATAATAAATAAAAACTGAAGTTTTTATATACTGTTTCACAGAAAATGATGAAGTTTTTATGTTCTTCAAATCATTTTCTAAATTTCAAAACTCTGATGAAGTTTTTATATCTTCAAATAAGAATAATAAAATTCAGAAGGAGTAGAAAACACACAGGTTTTAATCTCCACAAACAGAATACAGAAAATAAAAATATAATTTCCTTAAGATTGTTAGTAATCTGTATTGTTTTAAAATAAAACAATAAAAATTTCTGAATTTCAAAAATCCAGTAAGAAACCTCACTAGCGCGGGCTGTAGCGCGTCCGCATTAGTAGAATATACTAGGGACAGTGAGAAACCTGACTAGCGCGACCACTAGCGCGAGATGAGCGCGGGCGCGCGAGTTAAGGCGTCCTTAGTTTTTTCTATGAAAAATAATATAAGAATAAATCGAGCCCACTGAATTCACAGTGTGTTCTTAAGGAGATTATTCCCCTCAAGTACCCGGGGTGTTGGAATATATCCTCCCAGGATAGAACGATTTAACTCACCGGAGTGTTGGTACCAAAAATGCCGGTGAACTGCGAACCACTCGAGGGCTGTGAAACACACTGGAATATTTTGTGCAAAAGAAGAAGAAGATCAAAAAATTTAGTAAGTAAAAATTCTGGGATTCAAGGTATATTTATAGCCAATTTAGTACTGTTTTAGAAAAGGTTTTGCAACCTTTCAGAACAACCATAGCTGTTGGAATAGGTGTAAATCCTTTCAAAACAGCCATGGCTGTTTTGAACAGGTATGAATATTGCGAAAAATTTAAAAACGGATTTAAAATAATTCGGGAAAGAAAACGGGTCGGACCGGACCGGGTCACGGGTCATTTCGGATTCGAAATTAATTAAATTAATTAATTAAATAATTTGAAAAGAATTTTGTCCAAAAAGGTTAATCAATCAATCTTTGACCAAATCCGAAGCCGAAGCCGAAGCCAAAGCCGAGCCGAGCCGAGCCGAGCCGAGCCGAGCCGAGCGAGCGATGACGACGACGGCACGAGGCTTGCCTTCTTCTCAACTCTTTAAGAGCTCGAAGAAGAGCCTCTCTATATATACACGTAGATTTTCTTTCCTTCTTCCAATGTGGGATAAAGTGCAGTAATTCAAAATTTCACTTCCCTCCATTTCTTTTCCCACCATTTTTCATTCACTCTCTTTAAGCTACACCAAGCTTAAAATTAAGCTAAACTAAACTTAAAATTAAGCCACATTAAGCTCTAAGACCAACAATCAAAACATATTGTAAGCTTGTTGCTTAGGAGTGAAGGATCTCAACAATTGGTCCATATAGTCTCTACCTCAAGTTTCAATTACTCGATCAGTTATTATTATTATTATTATTATTATTTCTTCTTCTTCTTCTTCTTCTTCTTCTTCTTCTTCTTCTTTTTCGGAAAAAGCCAAAACTGTTTCTGAAGTATTGGAATTGGTACAAAAATAGCCTCTGTTCACCTATTTGAATAAAAGTGCCCCTACCATTAATATTTTTTTGCTCAACATTACCGTTATTACTAACAAAAAATTTTAGAATTTTTTTTAATTAATATCCACGTGTCACCATTCCATTAGCCTAATTTGAACTCCAACCAAATTATAACTAAACTCACTCGTAATCAGTCCGAATATAGACCGGCTCCAATTTAAAGACACAATTCTTTCTCTCTCTCACACATCTCTGCCTCTTCGCCATTTCGTTTTAATGAGCATTTTTGTATGAGTGTATATCGATGATTATTCATGAGATAAATCCAAAATTGAATCCTCTATTAGAATAATTTCATACATCGTCGATACAGAGAATTTAAACTCAAAAAAGTACTACATCCAAACATATTATACATCTAGCTCGGAAAGGGTTTACAAGTTATATTATCTCCTAAATATTAAATCTTTAAAGCCGAGTGATTAGGATGTAGAATAAATCACAATTTATACACCCAGTAGTCTAGGACTATTATTGGGCGGAACAAGTCTTATAACCCAAATCATTAAAATATTGACTTGACATACCAACGTGGGATCTTTTTTCATTCTAGCTAGCCAATGTTAGAGCAGTAAAATAAATAAGAAATGTTATGAAGATCAAGTAAGTATTAGTCTCTTAAATTAAATTGCAAAATAATGATGAGGGAAATAAAACAAGATAGCTTCCAACTGCATTAATTAATATTGTCTATCTCGTCCCTTTCTGAGAATGTCTTCATGTGATCAAATATGATTGTCATTACTAATTACCCTAAAAATGGATAACAACTGAATTTATACGTGGTTTTAAAGATACGTGATTTCACTTGACACAAATTAAGAAAATATGTAAATTGATATTAATTATTGATTGTAAGGAAAAGCAAACCTACTAGAAATATGAACAGAACAATAGAGTATTGAAATCTCAAGAGAAAAGTAATATATTGCTTTGAATAGTGTTAGTCTGATATCTTTACAAATGGTTAAATCCTCCTTTATATAGAAGAGTAGTTCTACTTATGGTACAATTCTAAATACAGTAAGAAATGTCATGATTGGCTAATTAACCAGACTCTTCTTGATATGTGCTGAGATTTCCGCCGTGATCATCGCCCGATCGTGGTTATCTTGGCTTTCCGTTATTTGGCTCGGCGGGCTTCCCTCGATCTTGCTCGATCTCTATCCCACTTGGTCTCGATCTTGATCGGTCCCTAAAATACGAGATTTTCAATCTAACTTCATGTCACGGTCCGGTATGATATGGGGTCGAACCTCTGGCCTGCCACGCCCCTATCTCGATTAATCATACGAAAAGGGCAAGCCTGATTTTGACCATATACAGATAGTCCCATCATTTTTTGGAGAGTAATGACAAGAAACAATTTGAGCCCTCGATCTTCACCTCGGTACATCATGACATAAGCAACAGAGGTAACAAAAATGTCTCGTCGGTATAGTCTCCCAAGCATTTAATGCGCGTACGTCGACGGTCGGACATTACCTGCTTTGAACCGTCATTGAGAAATCATAAATACCCTCATTTTTTATTTTTTAAACTTTACTTTCAAATATTCTTCACTCTAATCATCAAAATTCCTTTGCCTTCTTCAAAGCTTTATATTTTCAGATCCCTGGATTTCTTCGCTTGTTCTATTCCAAAATACCAAGTATTCCTTTTCAATTTCTATTATTCTTCGTCCATAAAAACTAAATGGCTAAAAATTCAAAAACTGTTCCGCAAAAGAAATTGCTACCTCGTCCCGGCCGGCCCGCGAGGAACAAGCGGCGGAGCCACATTCTAAAGAGTTCTTTCCCGGAGGATATGTCATTGATTCTGACTTCAAGGTTGAAAAGACCACCTCGGTTCCGGGTCAATGCGAGCCGGTATCGAGGTTTATATGCTCGATACCCAATAACCTCCTCTGCCAGGTTAAAAAAGAATGCAACTGGGGTAAGAAACATGTGGTGGTTCCTGCTCCAGAAGAATCAATCACCACCATGTGGAAGGGTTCCCAAGTGTTTACACTTACCCTTTAACATTGGGTCTCTTGGATCCAATCATCATAGATTTCTGCAAAAAATTCAAGGTGACCCTCGGTCAAATTCATCCCTCTTTATGGAGGATGGTGATATTACTTCATTTTTTCGTAAGCAAAATCGATGGGCTTCCCTTAACCCTTGACCACCTCATACGCATGTACAAATCCCCACTCTATAGAGTAGGAATAATAAAGCTTCAATGTCGGGCCACCAGGGCACCTTTCTCGAGCATAGATGAAGACAAAGACCAGGGCTGGATGGGCTAATTTGTTCGAGTGAAGACCTCGGACTTGATCCCGACTGAAAGTATGACATTTCCTGAAAAATGGAATATGAATCGTAAGTATAATCCCCTCCTTAATTTCTGTTTATTGTCTATATTTTTCATCATTTATTATAAGCGTTTAACTTGATGCAGTCGTTGCCTGGATGTCGGGTGCGGTTCCCCAACTCAAGAACTGGGTCAGGAGCCTGGTATCGCAGTCGATACATGCTGAGCGCGCATGGAACGATTTGTCGAAGGGTCGATGGCAGGCTAGTAGTCACGGTAAAGTTTTTCTTCCTGACTTAATGATTTGACCCCTATTCGAATATTTTCTTGAGCTTACTCATTTTTCTTGTTTTGTAGGTCTCAGGAAGGATGTGACGATGAGACCCCGTCTGGTGATGAAGAAATCCTTCCCCCACCATCTATCCCGAAGCCGGTGAGGGAGAAGAAGAGGAAAAGGGCTTCGGACTCTGAGGGACAGAAACCCAAAAAGAAAAACAGCCCGTAAACCCAAAGTGAACATCATCCCTCTAACTTTGGAATCAGTCCAACGGCTAAGGGATGATGAAGAAGAAGATGACTACGGGCTGGTGGCTCGTGTGCGAGATGACACCAATATTCGAGGAACTACCGAGCTGCTGGAAGTTGAAACTGCTCTGCCTCGACTTGATGAGATTGAGGGGGAAGCCTCGGGCAAAGTCTCTAAGCTAGAAAGAGCTGAAGATGTTTCACCTCAGAGTGAGAAGGCCATCGATGAGGTGGTTGATGTTGTAGAAACCATGCTCGAGGCTTCCCGAGATGAAGGCGGTGCCTGAAAAGATTTACTTGGGGTGATGGATATTGGAGATTGCACCTTGTTTCTTTCATTCACTAAGGCGATCATACATGAAGCTTAGGCGGTGGAGACTTGCCATTGGGAAGGGGTCCGTGGAGCAGAAGAACCTTTCAGTGGTTATTGTTTTGGAGTGGAAGATGTCACCGTCTGTGTGACTTAGAGGTACTGAGGAAGATCTCGAGTGAAGCTTCCTCAAGCTTTAAACTGATCAATCAATTTTCGACCCCAGTGTCGATCCTGGGCGTAAGCGATCAATTATCATTTTGGTCCTGGAGGATGCTCGGGTTCTTTCCACCCCACAGGTGTGGCTAGCTATCTTCGATGCTTGGTCACTGAAGAAGACCAATCCAAGATGGATGAGGTGGAATCACTCTGTCTTTTCAACGAATCCCAACATGCTCTAAACCGGGTAATCCCAGATTTCCTTGTCTATGCCAATTTTTGTACTTAGAATTTTCTCCCTTTATATAACTCTTTTCTATGTTTGTAGGCTTCGGTGCTTCATCATGAGGCTTTCCTCTGATCCCGAGGGGAGATGAGCGGGTATGAGGCCGAGATCCGATGGCTTATTGAGGAAAAGGATGCCTTCAAGCTTCTCAGTGAGGAAAGAGAATGGGAAGCTAAAGGCCTCTGTGCTGAGCTAAAAGTGGCTAAGAAAGAACACGCTGAACTGGCCGAGCAAGTAAGAAGAATATTTGATGTTAGTGACGTTGAGTTAGGCGTGGTGGCTAATGGTTAGAACCCGCAAGTCCAACAAAATCTCTATGTGATCGGGCAACTCTGTGAGTAAGTAGACGCAATGAAGACTAAGGCCGAGGAATGGAAGAAAAATATGGATTGCCTTGCCTCAGAAAAGGAGAATGCCTGAGCCCAACTGGCCTCGACTGAAATCCAACTCCAAAGCATGAAAGAGAAAACCTTGGTGCAAGCCAAAAAAATTGAGGAGCTCCAGTTTCAGTTGAGTTAAGCAATCTCCGATCAGGAGAAGCTGGTCACAGAGCTCGAAGCGGCCAAATCGAAGGTCGAAGCAACCAACGCCAATTCTGATGCACTGATGGCTATTTATCAGGCCGATGCCGAAGTTGCTCAAGTTCGAGCAAAGGAGGTTGCCGAGGCTTCTTAGGTTCGAGCAAATTGGATCGTCGAGCACGCCAAATGCCAGTATTGAAGGGAGACTCTTGAGGAGATACATGCTCGAGGATTCAGTCTTACAGCTGAGATCGAGAGCACTAAGGAGCTCGAAACTGAAGCCAGGGGGTTAGCTTACTATGATGACGACGATTCTGAGAGCCTAAGTGGATCCGAAAGTAGAGAAGGCCCCGAGGGTGAAGATGCTGCTCACGGAGATGAATAGGCCTTTTAGGATTTCATATATTTTGTGTTTCTATCGAGGCCATTTTGGCTTTTGTAAAGAATTTCCATCGGGGCGTGTTGCCTTTGTAAATGAATTTTGATGTATATGTAAAACTTTTCTTCCCTTTTGCAAAGGTCAAAACTCTTTTTAAAATCACAAAGTTGTATTCTAAGATCCGAGATGAGACGATTTGCTTGGAACCAAATCAAAGTAGCCTTTAGGCTTTATGATCGAGCAAAGGCCTGCTCAAACTCGAAATAAGGTAGCCCCTAGGCTTTCTAGTTGAGCGAGAACGATCTCTCGAACTCGAAGTAAAAGTAGCCCTTAGGCCTTTATATTTTTTTATTTGGCCGATCTGGCCTTTGTAAAATGATCATTTATATGTAAGAGTATATATATATATATATATATAAGGCTTTTTACCTTTTTCGGCTCTCAAAATTTTTTCCTTTATTTTATCATTCGTATTTACAAAGGTTGGAATGACTTAGTATGAAATAATAAGGCTGCGTTCGAGGGTTCGAACAAAACCTTGCCTTTATTGCCTTTCTGGTTAATGCGTATCGGGGTTTGAAGTTACCGAAGTTTTCTCCCAAAAATATCTTAAGTTTTAAGATTCTGTCGAGGGTAGCCTTTAGAACCAGTTGTGAAAGAATATTTTATGTTTTGAAGGCCTATTTTTGTTACAGATTTCGAACGTCTTCAAACCTTATTAAACTGGCTGTAGCCTTTTAGTTCGGGTGTATCAGTGAGCTTGCTTCCCCGAGTTATCGAAGCTTGCCTACGATAACAGTCCCCGAGTGAGTGTGGTCGTGGCCTTTAAAATTCGAGGGTTGCCTAAAAGGTTTTAGGCCCTCGTTACTTCAATAGTTCGATCTGTTCGAATTTATTTTTTGGACAACAGTCCCCGAGCGTGGGGTTAATTATCTGAACTCTGGTTATGATCGGCCCTTGAGCTAGTTTTCATAATAGATCTAAAGTACGAAATTGTAAAGTAGAAAAACTTTTTCTAAGACATGAGATAATGGCAAGGAAAAGTACTTCTCTTTATTCTTGAAAAAATGATTATGCATGTATACATGTTTTGTTCCAGGGCTCGAGCAACCTATGTGGGCATGGTTCGTTTGACAATTTGGACCTTACAAATCTCACCTATCGAGACCCCGCTATTATGAAGTAATTTCTCGCAGAAAAGTTGACGTCCAAGGAAAATGCCCCCCAGTATTCGAGGTTAATTGTAGAGGAACCTAGTTAGTACTGCCTTTGACACAGATTAGTGATCGAACTTCAATTTTAAGTTAGCATGATCCACTATTTCCTCCTTAAAAACCTTGCCAAAAACCCCAATTGGGACAAAAGCAGTTCAAGGGAAAAAGAGCGCAACATGTGTTTTCAGTCCTAAAGGCTTCATGTCGTTCCTCGTGGATAACTTGCAAATGTTAGTCAAAAACTTAAAAGAAATGAAATGGGGGCCGTGCCTCAACAGTAATATCGTTGAGATTAGTTACGTTCCAATTGTTTGGTAGCTGTTCTTCGTCCATCATTTTGAGCTTATAGGACTCTTTCCCTGTGATCTCGAGAACCTAGTATGGCCCTTCCATGTTCGGACCCAATTTCCCTCCATTTGGATTTCAGGTGCTTAACGTGACCTTCCTCATCACCAAGTCTCCGACATTGAAATATCGAAGGTTGGCCCTTCGATTGTAATACCTTTCGATACATTATTTCTGGGAAACCAATCGAACAAAGGCGACTTCACGTCGTTCATCTAATAGTTCCGGGCTTGTATTCATGGCCTCGTCATTTGATTCCTTCATCGCATATCAGAATCTAATGCTTGGTTCCCTGACTACGACCAGTATTAAAGCTTCGACGCCATAAACCAAAGAGAACGGTGTGGCCCCGGTACTGGATTTCAAAGTTGTGCGATACGCTCAAGGACTTTGGGTAGGATCTCTCTCCATTTCCCCTTGGTGTCGGTCAACCTTTTCTTATGGTTTTGTTGGTCGATTCAGCTTGTCCATTCCCACTAGGGTGATAAGGTGTTGATAAGATCCTTTTGATCTTGTGGTCTTCGAGAAATTTGGTCACTTTGCTACCAATAAACCGTTTTTCATTGTCACATGCAATTTTAGATGGTATTTTGAATCGACATATGATGTGGTCCCAAATGAAGTCGATGAGTTCCTTCTCCCTGATCTTGTGGTATGCCTGTGCTTCAACCAATTTAGAGAAAATCGGTGCATGTCTTTGACATTTATCACATTTTTGCACAAACTCCTTCGCATATTTTTCCATATCGATCCAGTAATAGCCGACTCTGATTACCTTTCGAACTAGTGATTCGGCACCTGAGTGATTCCCGCATGTGCCTTCATGGATTTCCCTCAAACCATATTCGGTATCTCCCACTCCCAAAGTTATTGCTAGCAGAGCATCGAACACCCTCCTGAGTAAGGTTCCATCTTCGGACAAGCTAAATCGGGCTGCCTTTGTGCGCAAGGCCCTCGTTTCCTTTGGATCTGAGGGAGGCTTTCTATCCTTTAAATACTCTATGTACTTGTTTCTCCAATCCCAGGTCAAGCTTGTAGAGTTTATCTTGGCGTGGCCTTCTTCGACCACTGACCTTATGAGTTGTATGACAAGACCCAAATTTAGTTCCTTGTCGTCTACCGTTGACCGTAGGTTTGCAAGGGCATCGGCTTCGCTATTTTTATCTCGAGGCACATGTTGGAAAGTCCATTCCTTGAATTGGTGTAGAGTTACTTGTAGCTTATCCAGGTATCTTTGCATTCGTTCCTCTCGAACTTCAAAGGTTCTGTTAACCTGGTTCACAACGAGGAGGGAGTCACATTTGACTTCGATCACCTCCGCTCCCAGGACTTTGGCTAGTTCGAGCCCTGAAATCATGGACTCATATTCGGCCCCATTGTTAGTCAATTTCGTAGTTCTGATAGATTGTCTAACTACATTACATGTGGGTGGTTTTAACACGATGCTGAGTCCTGATCGTTTTACGTTCGAAGCACCGTCAGTAAAGAGGGTCCATATTACCGAAGATGTACCCGATTTCACTAACAATTCTCTTTCAACTCCGGGTACGATGGCCGGCATGAAGTCGGCCACGAAATTTGCCAAGATTTGAGACTTGATGGTCGTTCGGGGTCGATATTTAATATCGTACCCTCTGATCTCTACTTCCCATTTGGCCAACCGGCCCAAAAGTTCGGCTTTGTGCAAAATATTTCGAAGTGGATAAGTTGTTACAACACACATGGGATGACATTGAAAGTATAGTTTTAGCTTCCTAGAGGTGCTTGTCAAAGCAATCGCCAGTTTTTCTAGATGGGGATACCTGGTTTAAGCCTCACCTAAGGTCCGACTAACATAATATATAGGGAATTGCGTATCTTGATCTTCTCGTAACAGGACTCCACTTACCGCTATCTCTGAGACTGCTAAATACAAGTAAAATTACTCATATATTTTTGGTGTGTGATGCATCGGCAGGCTCAATAAGTTTTTCTTTAGTTCCTCCAAGGCCTGCTGGATTTCCGGAGTCCACGTGAAATTATTCTTCTTCTTCAGTAATGATAAGAATCGATGACTCTTATATAAGGATCTCGAGATGAATCGACCCAAGGCAGCTATGTGCCCCGTTAGCCTCTGCTCGGCTTTTACGTTGTCTACTATCATGATTTCCTCGACAGCTTCGACTTTATCGGGGTTGATCTCAATTACTTGATTAGATACCATGAGCCGAGAAACTTGCATGAGCCGAGCCCGAACGTATATTTTTCTGGGTTAGCTTCATGCCGTACCTCTTCAGTATACCGAAAGTTTCTGAAAATGCTTCAGATGGTCCTCTGTTTCTAGGGAATTAACTAACATGTCATCAATATAAACTTCCATTGATTTTCCTTTTTGTTCTTCAAACATCCGGTTTACTAGGCGTTGATAAGTTGCACGAGCATATTTAAGTCCGAATGGCATTACATTATAACAGTAAGTGTCGTACTTAGTAGGGGTGTACATGGACCGAGTTGGTTAGGTTTTTATCAAAATCAAACCAAACCATCTAGATCAGATGGATTGGTTCGGTTTTGTCGGGTTTTTCGGGTTTTCAATTTTTGATACATGAATATTATTCGAATCTTACTTTGTTTAAGTTATAGATAAAGTTTTGATAAGTGAATATATGTTTAGTAAATATTGAAAAAATTGAAAAGCATATGATCTATTAAAATATTCCAATGAGAGAATATTGTTAGTAACACATGATAGTTATTTTCTTAGTCATCTATCAATAATTTTCCGTCAATGTACGCTTTCAAGGTTAACACATGAGAGGATACCAAATATTTTTATATTCTTAAAGAAAATTCAATATAAAGTCTTATATATATATGTGTGTGGGGTTTGGGTTTTTTTACTCAATACCAAACCTAGTTAGGTTTTTTAATTGGTTTGGTTTGATTTTTCGGTTTGGTGTGATTTTCCTATTCGGTTTGAACACCCCTAGTACTTAGTGATAAACGAGGTCTTTTCCTAATCTTCTGGGTTCATTTGTATTTTGTTGTACCCGGAGTAGGCATCGAGAAAATTAATAATCTCGTGGCCAGCCTTAGGAAAAGAATCCTTAGGACATGCTTTATTCAGGTCTTTGTAATCTACACACATCCTAAGTTTATTCCCCTTCTTAGGGACTACCAATACGTTCACTAACCATTCAGGATACTTAAATTACCGAATGGATCCTATTTTAAGAAGTTTGGTTACCTCGTTCTTGATGAAGGCATGCTTGACGGGTCTTTTTTTTTGCTTCACTAGATGGAATTTCGGGTCCAGGCTTAGTTTGTGAGTGGTGATTTCTGGTAGGATCCCTTTCATATCGAGGTGGTACCAAGAAAATCAATTCATGTTAGCTTTAAGGAATTAAATAAGTTTTTCCCTGATCTCGGGGGCTAGCCTTGTGCCCAAGTATACCTTCTGTTCGGGCAATGTGATTTGTTCCAGCTCTTCGATCGTCGACTTTGTGGCGTCGGAATCATCGGGGACTAGGAAAGGCCGAGTGACCCAGTAGTCATCATCCTCTTTAGTACCCTATTTTTATGATTGGGTCGAAGCCCTTGTTTGTGGTTGCTATTTGGCCTCTTGTTTTCCCTTTGAATCTGATCCTTTTGATGAGGATATCGATATTGGTATCACTTCATCGACTGAAAACATTTCTTTGGAGACGGGTTGCTCCCAGTAGACCGTATTTACTCCCCCTAGTGTCGGGAACTTCAGAACCTGGTGAAGGGTCGAGCGTACTGCCCTCATGTTATGGATCCATGGCTTTCCGAACAGGGCGTTATACCTCATGTCACCGTCAATTACATGGAACTTCATTTCTTGGATGGTACCAGCCATAACACTAGCAAATTTATTTCGCCTTTGGTGGTTTTGCATGCCATGTTGAAGCCGCTAAGTACTCGGACTAGGGGCACGACTCGATCTTATAGGCCAAACTATTCTACGACCCTCGATCGAATAATGTTGGCCGAGATACCTGGATTAGTCAAAACACATTTAACTTGAGTTTTATTCATAAGAACAAATATTACCAGTGCGTCGTTATGGGTTTTTAAGATCCCCTCTGCATCATCGTCATTGAAAGATGATGTGTGGCTAGAATTCGTGATTTTAAGCATTATATACCTCGCATTTTATGAGCTTTAAT
>ML404651.1:10565-32407 GCA_005239525.1 Nicotiana knightiana | reverse complement strand
TTATGATTTACAAAGCTATTCAGACTTACAGGTTGAGTCATGTACTCTATATTTCTTCCATGTGTCTTATGTACATTATGTGACTTACATACTTGGTACATTATTCGTATTGACGTCCCTTTTGCCTGGGGACGCTGCATTTCCTGCCCGAAGGTCCCGATAGACAGGTCGAGAGCCCTCCAAGTAGGCTATCAACTCGGCGGAAGATGTTGGTGCGCTCCATTTGCTTCGGAGTCGCTTGTTTGGTTAATATGATTTAGACGGGTATTGTTTGGTATAGCAGTACTCTATCCCGACCTTTATGAAATTTATGTACTCTTAGAGGCTTCTAAACATATGTCGTATACGTGAAAGATTGTACGGCCTTGTCGGCCTATGTTTTGAGTTTGTAAATGATTATGTTGGCCTATTAGGCCCGTATGTCACGTGTATATGATAATGTAATAAGAAAGATATGTTACGTTGGTACTCGGTCGAGTAAGGTATCGGGTGCCCGTCGCGGCCCATCGATTTGGGTCGTGACAGACACATAGGAGAATGTAGAACCCGGATCAAATAAAACCGAAGCANTCCCGACCTTTATGACATTTATGTACTCTTAGAGGCTTGTAGACATATGTCGTATACGTGAAAGATTGTACGGCCTTGTCGGCCTATGTTTTGAGTTTGTAAATGATTATGTTGGCCTATTAGGCCCGTATGTCACGTGTATATGATAATGTAATAAGAAAGATATGTTACGTTGGTACTCGGTCGAGTAAGGTATCGGGTGCCCGTCGCGGCCCATCGATTTGGGTCGTGACAGACACATAGGAGAATGTAGAACCCGGATCAAATAAAACCGAAGCATCTCTACTGCAAACTGAAACCATACCTGTAATGGCTGCATCAGAGGCCTCAGCCTCAGGCCTGGCAGGAATAGCATAGCATCGGGGCGGCTCCCTCCAATCTGAACATATCTGGGTCGATTTACTACGGCCTGACCTCTACCTCTCGTGGCATGTCCTCCACCTCTAACTGTCTGGCCTCCACCTCTAGCACCTCGACCTCCACCCCTATTTGGATCAGGGAGGGTTGCACCTGATGCGGGAACCATAGCACGGGAACCCTGATACTGAGAACCACCAAAACCTCGGGGGCAAAACCTAGAAATGTGCCCCGTACCACCGCAAGTGAAACAAGACCTCAGCTGTTGAGAATGATGTCCCTGAAACTGTCCCTGACGACCAGAATAACCACCCTGGAAGCTCTGAATCGGCGGTGCACTGATTGGAGCTGATGGTGCACTGCGGGATACCTGAGGTGCCGACTGGAATGGTCTATGAGGATGACCTCTGTCAAAAGAATCTCTGCCTCCAGATGAGGCACCACTAAATCGGCCGAAATGACGAAGTCTCTTGTCAGAACCCTGACCACTGCCCTGTGATAAGACCATCTCAATACACCTGACCACATCAGCTGCATCCTGAAAAAAGATATCAGTACCTGTCTCCCTAGTCATCTGAAGTCTAATAGGCTGAGCTAGACCCTCAATAAACCTCCCCACCCTCTCGCGATCAGTGGGGAGTATCATGATAGCATGTCGGCCCAGAGTAATGAACCTGGTCTCATACTGTGTAACAGTCATAGATCCCTGCTGGAGGCGCTCAAACTGCCTCCGAAGATCCTCTCTATGAGTAACTGGAAGAAACTTCCCCAAGAATAACTCGGAGAACTAGGCGAAGACCCAGCTAGTCTGATCAAACAGTAGTCCCTCCACCAAGTCTTGGCGGTACCAAAAGGACGGAATGTAGAAAAATCAACTCCATTGGACTCCACGATGCCCATGTTCCGAAGAACCTCATAGCAACTGTCCAAGTAATCTTGGGGCTCCTCTGATGGTGCACCAGTAAATGTAGTAGGAAATAGCTTGGTGAACCGATCCAATCTCCACAAAGCGTCGGCAGACATAGTTGTCCCCTAAATTGTCGGTGCCACAATCCCTAGCTGAGCTACTCCAGCTGTCGGAGGTGCTGGAGTCTGGAACTGAGGAGCTAGCTGCTCTGGTGTGCGGGTAGCAGGAGTCTGAATCCCTCCCCCAGCCTGAGAGACGGCTGGTGCAGTAGGAAGAAGACCGGCCTGAGCCACGCCCTCCATAAGGCCCACTAAGCGGACCAGAGCGTCCTGAAGAACCAGGGTGGCAATGAATCCCTCTGGGACCTAAGCTGGTCCGACTAGAACAGTCCGAGTGGGAATCTCCTCGGCAAACTCTCCTTGAGGATCCTCTATTGGGGCTGCTGCTCTAGGCTGAGCCCTGGCTCTGTCTCGGCCTCTAGTAGGAGCTGCAACGGGAGGATCGGGTTGCTGATCGGTAGATGAGGAAGCACGCATTCTCGCCACATGTGAGAGAATAGAATAGAAACTTAGTTAGCATTTAGAACTCAAATCGCATGACAGAGAAGAAAAAATGTGAAGTTATTTCCTAACTTTGCAGCCTCTGGGGGATAAGTCCAGACGTCTCTGTACCGATCCCTCTAACTCTACAAGTTTATCCGTGAATTGTGAGACCTAAGCAACATAGAGCTCTGATACCAACTTGTCACGACCCAAAATCCCACCTTCAGGCCGTGATGGAGTCTAACGTTGAACCCACTAGACAAGCCAACATTCCGATTATTACATTTAATTCCTTATTATAGAGAATTAAAATAACAGTGGTAAACTAGAACGGTTATAATTATAAATGCGGAAGATAAGAAATTCAACAACTTAAGTAATGAATCTTACGAATTTTCCTTAAATACACCCCCAGAACTGGTATCACAATCTCACGGACAGTCTAGATTTACTAAAAATAAAGTCTGAAATAAATGTGTACAATTGTCTTGGAAATACATGAAAAGACGGAAAAGAGAGATAAGGGAGGTGACACCAAGGCCCGCGAACGTCTGCGGGACTACCTCAGTGTCGCTTGTGGACTGAAGGATACTCCCTCGATCAAAGCCCACTGGGTCCGGCTCCGTAATCTGCACAACATAAAGAAGTGTAGGTGTAGCATCAGTACAACCGACCCCATGTACTGAGTAAGTGCCGAGCCTAACCTCGACGAAGTAGTGACGAGGCGAGGACACGACAAATAACGAATACTTGTACAGTTCAACAATGTAATAAAGAAGTAATGAAAAGAAATAACTGATAAGCACCAAAAATGGAGCTAACATGCTGGGGGAAAAGGGGCAACAATTCACTGAAATGACATAATACGATAAAAACTGAAATGTATAAATAACAGCAGGAATTAAAAACTCGGAACAAGTAAATAAACAGAAACGGCACGGCATGTCCCCTCGTGCTATAACCTCACAACAACACTAGGCACAGAATGTCCCCCTGTGCATAAATAAATAAACACTCGGCACGGAATGTCCCCTCGTGCATAAATAATCACTCGGCATGGAATGTCCCCTCGTGCATAAATAATCACTCGGCACGGAATGTCCCCTCGTGCATAACCTCACAAGACACTCGGCACGGAATGTCCCCTCGTGCATAAGTAAATAATCACTCGGCACGGAATGTCCCCTCGTGCGGAAATATCAACATAAATACAACAATTTGTAGGAAAATCAACAGCAAGAAAAACTTAAATGCACAGATAAAGCCAACAAGAATAATATCATCCCGGCAAGGGACTCAGCTATAACCAATCCTACACATGTGTATATATATCAACAAAGTACTCCTGAACTGGTCAACTACTCATCAGTACTCATAACTAATAATTTTCATCAAGAGAATAACCACCAAGTTGCATTTTAGGCCATAACACGGTAAATATACAAGGAAACCAAATAATCCGTAGTATTCGACTCGCGGTCATGCTTGACAACAACATATAGGTACTCGTCACCTTACCTATACATCGAACATGGTATAAACACGTAGCAATTAAGACTCGATACATATTCCCTCAAGCTAAGGTTAGGCCAAACACTTACCTCGGCTCCAAGAATCCAATCAAGCCTCTAGCACCGCTTTTCCTCTCGAACTCAACTCCGAAACAATCGTATCTAGACATAATTGACTCAATAACATCAGAAAGTGCTCAACAATCCAATCTCAATGCCTTATTATAGATTTCCTAACATTCTTCCCAAAAATCCAAAAATCGACCCCAGGCCCGCTTGGTCAAAACACGAGGTTCGGACCAAAATCCGATCACCTGTTCGCCCACGAGCCCAAATATATAATTTATTTTGAAATCCTACCCCAAAACGAGGTCAAATTCCCAAATAATCAAAAAGTCCTAACTCTACCCAAATCCCTAATTTTCTACCCTTAATCCCATGTTTTAGGCCTAAAAATCTAATGGGTGATGATAAAAATGGAAGAAAATGAGTCTAAGATCACTTACCTATGAAGCTATGGTGAAGAAGTTCTTCAAAAATCGCCCAAGGAGGTGTAGAGAAGAAGAAGTTATGAAAAATGGAGTAATTCCCGTAATACATTCTATTTTTGGACAAAATAAATGACTGGACGAAAATAGCTTACGCGATTGTGGTAGGCCTACTGCGATCGCGTAGAGTACTGGACCTGCACCATCGCGATCACGACCAAGCGACCGCATTCGCCTAGCGTACTAGCTACCCAGCCCCCAGCCCCACATTTGAACTACGCGTTCGCGTGAGGCCCCTCGCGTTCACGTAGAGCTTTTTACCCAAGTTCCGTGTTCGCGTCCAAGGCCCTGCATTCGCGTAGGGTAATTCCACTCCCTCCCAGACTTGCTCATCGCGATCTCATGCAGTGCACCGCGATCGCGAAGGTCAAAAGACCTGGACACCAGATACAGCAGAAAAAACCAAATTTTTCTAAGTTAAACCACCCCGACGCCTACCCGAAACTCACCCGATTCCTCGGGGCTCCAAACCAATTATGCACACAACCTCAAAAACATCCTACGTACTTATTCAAGTAATCAAAACACCACAATAACATCATAAACATCGAATTAAACCTCAAAATCAATAAATTCCTTTAAACTTCCAAAACTTCTAAATTTTCCATTTTCGATCCGAATCACGTCAAACTAAGTCTGTTTCCCACCAAATTTCACAGATAACACATATAAGACATATTGAACCTGTTTCGGGCTCCGGAACCATAATATGGGCCCGATATCACATGTTTCACTTCAAATCTCATTTTCAAAGACCTTTATGCTTTTCAGAAAATAATTTTCTTTAAAAATTCATTTCTCGAAATTGGGACCTCGGAATTCAATTCCGGGAATACGCCCAAGTCCCATATTTTCCTACGGACCTTCCGGGACCGTCAAATCACGGGTTCGGGTCCGTTTATAAAAAAATATTGACCAAAGTCAACTTTATTCAAATAATTATTATAAAATCATCATTTTATCAATTTTCCACACAACGGCTTCCCGGCTACGCGCCCCGGTTGCGCACGCACATCAAGGTAATCTAAAAAGGCTTTCATGGCCTCAGAACACATATTTAGCTAAAATTACACGGGATGACCTTTTGGGTCATCACAGAAGTCGCCAACGAGGTTCGGTCAAACGTCCGGTTGTAACGTGGTCTGTGATCCTTGTTGGTCTGAACAAATCTTAGCAGTTGAATATTCAGCAATAAAGGCCCCTTCTTTGTCTAATGTTTCAAATGCAATATTATATATGTTTTAGTTGGTTTGTTTAAGTTGAATATTTCCTACGTTTTCTTTAGTTAGTAACTTTTGGATGTTTTCTTATATTGAATTAGTTATTTCATTTTTAAAAAATTCAGTTTGAGATATGAATATTCTACTTATTTTGCTATGAAATAAGATTTGGTTAGGTAAGATTTGGATAAGAAAAATAAATATGAGTTATTAGATGGTCATAGAGTGAATTGAATAATTTGGTCTTAGCATCTAAAAGTCACAGTTTCTTGATTTGAGTACTTGATTTCTTTTGCATGAAAAATAGTACTGTGTGCCTATATTGTTGTTATTTGGTGGAATTTGGGGAGGGAAATGGATTTTTTTTTTTTTAAAAAAAAACAAAGGTGGACATTATATTATAGTGTTCTTGGTATTAATGCAAACTCTTGTGATGAAGAAATTAGATATGCTTATAGAAAGCTTGCTATGCAATAACATCCTGATAAATGGACGAGGGCGTCTTTATTATTAGGTGTAGCTAAGAGGAAGTTTCAGCAAATCAAAGAAGTCTATTCAGTGTTGTCGGATTAGTAGAAAAGAATAAATTATCGTGATTATGTACACGTTCACGTGATATAATTATGATTTCCAAAGTTAAAATCCAAGGTACGCGTTTGCGCGGCTTTGATTATTTTTCTTAAGTAAACCAAACGTCGTGAATTGTGTACACGTACGCGTGACATGATTTTCGACACACCAAATTAAACAGGTATACATACGCGTAACTTGCATTAAGGTAATCTTATAGACAAATCAAGTAATTAAAAGCGGTAAAGGATAAATACACATATGTCCTAAAATGAGTAATTAGATCAAATAAGCCAAGTATGAATCATTAAGCGACCGTGCTAGAATCACGAAATTCGGAGTGCCTAACACCTTCTCCCGCATTAATAGAATTCTTTACCTAGTTTTTCTAGTTTCGCAGACTTTAAACGAAGTAAAAATTTCCTCGATTTGGGATTTTAAATAAATGGTGACTCGGAACACCGTAAATAAATAATTTCGAGCGACGACTCTGAAATTAATTAAATAGTCCCAAATACGATTAATGGCACTTAAATTGGAAAAATTCCCTATATCCCCCTTTCGGGAAAAGGAGGTGTGACAGCTCTGGCGACTCTACTGGGGATGAGAACCCAGAATCTCTGGTTCAGGGTTCATAATTCACGCTTGTTAATGTGATCAATACTTGGCTTTCTTGTTTGTTGATATTACTGTATTTGTGGACCTAACGTGCTAATTGCCGCTCATTTACCGCTTTGATATTATTTGAACTATATTTAAATGTCTTCTTACGCCTCTCTTCTGAGTCTTCTAAAATATATGGTTCACACATACGTGTGGCCCACTTTTCAGTTACATGTCGTACCAAATAGAAGGATGATGGATCAGCCACTAGGCCAGGTAAACTTTCGTGCTTCCGGTACGTCGCTCCCACCTCGGCTCAACTTTCCCACTTGGGTAAGCCATGTCTAGAACACACCACAAGGTTTAAACCTAGAATAACACAGCCTCATGCCGGATCCCTTGTAGGTACGTTTGTTTGCATCACGTGCATTTGACTTAGGGGACTCAACACAGGGGTTGGTTCCGTCTAGGGCAGGTGTACCCGAAATAAAAGACCATCTTGATGCATCTTACATGTTATGTGCGCATTTATTCGTTTTGGCTTGTTTGTTGACCTACTAAGGAAATCAAAACAACAGAAAAACCAAGAGTGAGGTAGAATAGAAAATTCACCGAGTTCTTAAAACTCCGGTATTTGAAAATGCCTCGAAAAAATAAAAAATAAAAAAAATCAAACAAACTCCAAAATATGTGTTTCCTTCATTTTGAAGTATTTTTCCCAAAAATTAAAAAAAAAATCCAATAATTTTCTTTTTCTTCTTTAGTCTTTCTTTAAAGTCCCTCTTTTGAAAATTTAGTGGCAACATTTAAAATCCAAAAATATTTTATTTCTTCTTAAAAAAAAATAGACAAAGCGAATGAAAATTCAAATACAAAAATATTTTTCATCTTACTTTTGAAATTTTCAAAGTTTAAAACAAAAAAAAGAATTTTTAGAAGTCTTTCATTCAAAAAATATATTATTTCCACCATTTTAGAAGTCTTTTGCCTACAAATTTAGAAGAAAAAAAAAAGGAAAAAATCAAAAGAAAATAAGAAATTCAAAAATATCTTTCTTCTCTAGAAGTCTTTATTTCAAAATTTTCAAAAAAAAAAATCAATCAAAATCCAAAATACAAGTTTCCTTTATCTTGAAATATTTTTCCAAAAAAAATTAAAAAAATAAAATAAAAATAAAAAATCGAATCAAAAGGCCATAAAAATATTCTCCTGCTTCTTTAGAAGTCTTTCTTTCAAAAATCCAAAAAAACGAAATTCAAAAAATATGTCTGAGTTTTATAAAAAAAAAGGAAGAATTGTTAGCTTATTTACTCTATTTTCAATCTTCTCGAACTACGCGAGATCTGATTCATGCGGCGTCATGATACGTAGGCAATCCCCCCATAAGATTTGATCATAGTCATAAAAATTAAAAAGAGTGAGAGAGAGAAAAAGAAAGTGAAAAAAAAAAGACAGAACAAAAAAAAAAGAAAAAAGAGGAAGAAGAAGAAGAGTAACAAAAATAACTGAGAAAAAACAAAGAGCGAAAATAACAAAAAGAGAAAGAAAAAGAAATCGAGATATGATAAAAAAAAAAAAAAAAAAAAAGAACAGGGAGAGACAAAAATGGAAAGGGATATTTAAAGGTCGGGATGAACACGCAACCGTTGTAAAACATTTAGAAAACGTTTAACTGTTTAGGTGCATTGCATCTCCAATATGCGATTCCCTAGGTGTTAAATGTCTCAAACTAAACGGTTTGTTGTGTATGCTCAAAGAACATGTTCTATTTTTAGGTGGTTGGTTTTTGTGGCGGTACTCTGGCTTCACACCCTTACTTCACGAGATCTAAAGGAAGTATCGCCATGGCCTCAGAAAGTCATCTAACCGTAATTGAGACCGAAGATAACCCGACATCGGCTATCCCGTAGCCAGAGTCAGCAGCTGCTGAGGAAAATAGAAGGCTACAATGTCGTATGCTAGAAATGTGGGACGCACGGTCCAATGGCAGGGAACCACCCAGTACTATCCCCGGATTCCAAGAATTGATCCCAAAGATGGGAGGAACTACCAATGTCCAAATCCTAGTAACCAACCCATTCATTTTGTTTGGGTACCCCACCCTATCAGCCAACTTCACTGGTATGCCTTCTGAGGTTTGCCCCCAGGCACTATTTTCAAGAATATCATCTATAGTGTTCACAGCACCACCAACCTCTACTATGGCACAACCAACACTGCCTCGACAAAGCTTTGAACCATCAATTTTCACCTTCCAAGCACCCCAATTTCAGTTGGACACCGCTCAGGTTACCCCAAATTCCTATCCTCAACACCCACAATTTGAATCTCCCATAGAACATGAGAGAGCCGTGAGGAATCCTGAACAAGAAGAGATAATACGAAAGATGAAAAGCATCGAGCAAAGCCTCAAGAATATGCAGGAGTGTTCAAAAGAGCGTTTCATATGTTGATATGTGCATGTTCCCTCACGTGCATTTACTCGTTGGCTTTAAAACACCAAAGTTTGAAAGATATGACGGGCATGGAGATCCGATATTGTAACCAGCTGAGGGGTGCGGGTGGAAAAGATGAGTTGTTAATGGCCTATTTCAGAGAAAGCCTCACCGAAATCGCTCCTGAGTGGTATATGGACCAAGAAATTACCCATTGGCATATGTGGGACGATTTGGCCCGAGACTTCGTCCGCCAGTTCCAGTACAATATGGACATCGCTCCCGATAGGAACTCTTTTTCCAATTTGAAAAAGAAAACCGCAGAAAGCTTTCGTGAATATGCTGTCAAATGGCATAAGCAAGCTTCCAGGGTAAAGCCTCCAATGGACGAAGCAGAAATGGTTACGTTCTTCCTACAGGACAAAGAGGCAGACTACTTCCAGACCATGATGTCTGCTATGGGTAGACCGTTCGCTGAAGCTACCAAATTAGGGAGATGGTCGAAAATGCTTTGAAAACGGGCCGAATCTTGAGTCAAACTGCTTTTAAGGCTGCATTACAGGACGTTCAGAATGGTTCAGGGGGTTTGATGAACCGAAACGGGAGAGAAGAGGGAGTCATGATGGCTTCGAGCTCGAAGGGGGCCCGCAGGGCGTTCAACCAATCTTATATGCTTCCTAAGGTCCCACTACACTATTATCCCTATCAAGATGCTGCTTATGCCGTGGCACCGCCTCCCTATGCAATGATGAACACGCAATCTTACACGCAACCACAACATTATACACAAAATCGAGCTCCACCTCCCAGAAATTCCCATCCCTACTAAGCTCCATATAATCCCCAACCAAATGTTCCCCAATACAACCCTCGCCCAAGAGAGCCCTCCAGAAGGAATCAGTTCACCCCAACTGGTGAATCATACTCTACCTTGTTCCAAAAGTTGGTCAGGACAGGTCTGCTGCAGCCAGTGGCCCCGAACCGGCCGAACCCTGAGTCCCCCTTGCACCAAGCTGATGTTAGATGTGAATATCACTCAGGAGCAGTAGGGCATGACACTGAAGATTTTTGACTCTTAAAAGAGCATTGGAAGACCTCATCGAGGTCCAGACAATAGTGCTTAGGGATGAAGATGACCCTAATATGATGAACAATCCCCTGCTTGCTCACACTGGGCCAGTAGTCGGAATGATTCGCGAAGATGAAGAATTTGATCCGGCACTGAAGACCATTGCAGCCATTGGCGAGACAAAAAAAGCCAAAAGACGGCCGCCAAGCCTGAAAGTTTCCCCCATCAGATGGAAGTCTCGGTAGCCAGTCTTGCTATCCTTTCTACGTCAAGATTATCTCAGGGTGTGATCCGGATGTTTTAATTTATTGTCTTACTTTCCGATGTAAACCCTTCTATCTTTAAACCAAAAAACAAAATCATCAAAAATCAAATGGAATTAATATTTCACTTTTCAGGAATGTCTTTTTTCCTAATCTTGTCTCTTTTCTTACTCTACTTTCATTTATGTTAAATGCAGATTTCAATAACATGACATGCTTGCGGACTTCATGCCCAGATCCTAAGACGCTGTCAGACCTCGAAATAATGAATCAAGAATCAGAATGTAATGAAGATAGGTTTAAGGAAATAAAACAAAGACTCAGAAAAGCTAAAGGAAAACTGGCTCCATATTAGAAAGATTCATACATGATAACAGGAGTATTTCCAAAGAGAGCGTTGTACCTGGGAAACATAAAAAGAAATGTCCCTGAAACAATTGTCCATGCAGGTGTAGTCAAAAGGTACTATGGCTGATCCTCCATATAGCAATAATGCTCCAATAGGGATGACGAAGGCTTTCTTTCTCGCTATCCAAACGGAAAATTGGCTCCATATTTGAAAGGTCCATACACTGCAACAAGAGTACTACTAAAAGACTGTGTTTGTACTTGGCGTACATCGAAGAAAATGTCCCTGAAACAACTGTCAATGCAGGTGCAGTCAGAAGGAACTATGTTTGATCTTCCATATAGTATTAAATGTTCTCCAGTTGGGATGACGAAGGCTTTCATTCTCGCTACCCAAACACCATTACCCATCTTGCCCACCCTTTGAGTCGTTTACTTTCCTTTGATTACCCTCTTTGAAACTTGAAAGTGTTATTGGAAAGAAAAAAAAATGAAAAAAAAAAGACAAAAAGAAAATAAAATGAAAAAATGAAAAAAAAAAAGAGGAAAAAGGAAAGGAAAAAGAAAAAGAAAGGAAAACAAAAGGAAAGGAAAAACAAAAGAAGAAAAAATGATGAATCAAAAAAAAAAGTTCTCATGAACTATGTTCGACTTGATTCCAAAAGGATACGTAGGCAGCCTCTCTCTGGGGTTCAGTCACTCCAAAATAAAAATTCAAATTCCCCCCGAAGATAAAAGTGGGGCAGAATTTTCAATGGTTCGGCGACGTTTTCACCCAAAAGGTTCCAAAGTTGTAATTCAATTAAAATTCTTTTTACCTAAAGGTTGTTCAAGTCCTTCAGACCAATCGGTAAAAATGTTGGAATTGGAAGATATGGATCTAACACAATCAAATGAGAGAAATAAAATGAGAGAGTCCTACCGATGAAAACCCACACGGGCACTGTAGGGCGATGGTAAGCAGAGAAACTAAAATGAGAGTCTTGTTAGTGTAAACTCGCAAAGAGCACTATGAGGCGACGATAAGAAGATAAATGAGAGAGGTTAGCTGGTGAAAACCCGCAAAGGGCACCGCTGATCGAAAGAGAGGATAATTGGTCACTAACATGGATACAGTACGTGGCAAGGTTTCTCGATTTTAATGCATGAGTTGTGATGAGTCGGACGGTTTACACGATCAGGCATCCAGTCCAAGAGGCATGTCATGTTCATTGAAGTCCGTATGTACTCCAGATAAGTCCATCTTTCCTATTCCTGAAAAGGATACCTCTTGTTTAAATTCATTATCCATTCCATTATTTATTTTTCTTTAAATCCCTTTCGGTCTAACTTTGTTCTGAAACTAAGGCGAAGAAAGGATGGCAAGACTGATTTACAGGGTTCTCATTTAATATTAGCTAGTATGCAAAAAGGGACCTAGCCTCGCAGGGGCATCAAGTCGATCTCGACTGGCCATGGCGGTTGATGCTTCGAAATCAGAACTCTTAGAAGGAGAAAATCAAATTGAGGTGCCTATAAAGGCAAATGAAGTTGAAAAGTTTGAGCCCCACGTGGCTAACCATCTCGGCAAAGATTTGAAAAGACAAGGTACCCCAAATGCTCTGAAATTAAAGATTGGAAGAAAGAAGCCGAAAATGAAAGGCCTATGAAGGCGAAATAAAGTTGGAAAAGGTTTAGTCCCACGCGACTAGCCATTGCAGCAAAGTTTGAGGAGCCAACCGGAAAAAAAACACAAGTCAGAAGTAAAAGACCTACAAAGGCAAAATAAAGTCGAAAAGGTTAAGTCCCTCATGATTAACCGTCTCGGTAAAGTCTTGGAAAACTCAAGATCCCCAGGGTTAGAAATGAAACCCATCCCCAGCGAACAAACAAGCAGTTGAGATCTTCGTCCAAAGGACGGGCCAAAATCAAGTGACCAAGATGATCAAGGCCACAAAACCAACCATCATTTAAAACTGAAAAATTGTTCTTTGTTTGAAGAAAATAGGAAATAGGTGCAACCCGAAAGCAACCTTGCAAAAAGCAAGGGCAACCAAAAAGAAATTGCGCATGGGCTAGAAAAAACTTTGCAAAACCAACTTCAAAAGGGAAGTCTCCTCCAATTTCTTTCCTTCATTCACTTATTCTCTGAAAATAAAATAATAAAAGAATAAATATTGTTGAAAATGATTCAAAACCACGATAGTATAGGTTCTCTAAACCCCTAGCTACATCATTTCCAACATAGAGTCTCACTCCCTAGTTGATACCAGCATAACTTGATGCCGACATAGGGTCTCCACTCCCTAGTTGATGCCAACATAGGGTCTCCACTCCCTAGTTGATGCTAGCATAACCTGATGCCAACATAGGGTCTTCACTCCCTAGTTGATGCCAGCATAACCTGATTCCAACATAGGGTCTCCATTCCCTAGTTGATGCCAATATAGGGTCTTCACCCCCTAGTTGATGCCAACATAACCTGATGCCAACATAGGGTCTCAACTCTCTAGTTGATATCAGTATAACCTGATGCCAACAATAGGGTCTTCACAACCTGATGCCAGCATAACCTGATCCCAACATAGGGTCTCCACTCCCTAGTTGATGCCAACATAGGGTCTCCACCCCCTAGTTGATGCCAATATAACTTGATGACTTTTCCAACATAGGGTCTCACTCCCTAGTTGATGCCAGCATAACCTGATGACTTTTCCAATATAGGGTCCCACTCCCTAGTTGATGCCAGCATAACCTGATGACTTTTCCTACATAGGGTCCCAATCCCTAGTTGGTGCCAGCATAACCTGATGCCAACATAGGGTTTCTATTCCCTAGTTGATGCCAGCATAACCTGATGCCAACATATGGTCTCCACTCACTAGTTGATGCCAACATAGGGTCTCCACTCTCTAGTTGATGTCAGCATAACCTGATGTCAGCATAACCTAATGCCAACATAGGGTCTCCACTCTCTAGTTGATACCAACATAACCTGATGCCAACATAGGGTCTCCAATCCCTAGTTAATGCCAATATAGGGTCTCCACTCCCTAGTTGATTCCAGCATAACCTGATGCCAACATAGGGTCTCCACTCCCTTGTTGATGACAATATAGGGTCTCAATTCCCTAGTTGATGCCAGCATAACCTGATGCCAGCAATAAGGTCTCCACTCCCTAGTTGATGCCAACATAGGGTCTCCACTCCTTAGTTGATGACAACATAACTTGATGCCAACATAGGGTCTCCACTCCCTAGCTGATGCCAACATAGGGTCTCCACCCCCTAGTTAATGCCAGCATAACCTGATGACTTTTCTAACATAGGGTCCCACTCTCTAGTTGATGCCAGCATAACCTGATGACTTTTCCAACATAGGGTCCCACTCCCTAGTTGATGCCAACATAACCTGATGATTTTCCCAACACAGGGTCCCACTCCCTAATTGATGCCAGCATAACCTGATGATTTTCCCAACATAGGGTCCCACTCCCTAGTTGATGTCAGCATAACCTGATGACTTTTCCAACATAGGGTCTCACTCCCTAGTTGATGCTTGCATAACCTGATGACTTTCCAACGTAGGGTCCCACTCTCTAGTTGATGCCAGCATAACCTGATGACTTTCCACGTAGGGTTCCACTCCCTAGTTGATGCCAGCATAACCTGATGAATTTTCCAACATAGGGCCCCACTCCTTAGTTGATACCAGCATAACCGGATGACTTTCTAACATAGGGTCTCCACTCCCTAGTTGATGTCAACATAACCTGATGCCAACATACGGATTCCCTAGTTGATGCCAATACAGGGTCTCCACTCCCTAGTTGATGTCAGCATAACCTAATGCCAATATAGGGTCTCCACTCCCTAGTTGATGCCGATATAACTCGATGCCAAAATAGGTTCACCACTCCCTAGTTGATTCCAGCACAACCTGATGCCAGCATAACCCAATGCCAACATAGGGTCTCCACTCCCTAGTTGATGATTTTCCTACATAGGGTCTCCACTCCCTAGTTGATGCCAGCATAACCTGATGCTNTGATGCCAACATAGGGTCTCCACTCCCTAGTTGATGATTTTCCTACATAGGGTCTCCACTCCCTAGTTGATGCCAGCATAACCTGATGCTAACATAGGGTCTCCACTCCCTAGTTGATGACTTTCCAACATAGGGTCTCCAATCTCTAGTTAATTTTATTTTAGACATAGGGTCTCCAGTCCCTAGTCTACATTTCCTCCGGGCACACCACTCCTCCCTTTTTATCGCTTTCAATAATGAAGTAGCATAGAACTTTGTTACAATAACTCAAGAAAATTTTCCTAGTGAAAACTGGGGTAGAAAAATTTCGTTCGTTTGTGTTGATGCCTAAGCGGGTTATACCCCGAGGTGCAGGGTTCGAGATGACCAAAGAAAGAAGTCTCAATCCAGAACAAAAGAAAAGAAAAAGAAGTGAATCCAAATACAGAAGCAGATGAAAGATGTGAACTGCTCAAGACATGACTGAAGTCACGAGAATTACATGTCCGGTTTTGATCCGAAGAAGCCTTGGAAGAATGAATTAACACCTGCAGCTAGCAAGCATCAAGGTTCAAATCAAACGTCTGCATGAAGCACCATTCAAGACTCAAGATCAAGCTTTAGAAGACTTATAGATGAGAATCTTGTAACTTGTGGCTGATAGGATTTGTTAGTTTTCATTTTGATTTGATGTAATAGCAGAACCACAGACCGGAGCCTAGACGGAACCTCACTCGACTCTGCAACTCATTACTCCATCATTCTTCTTGAACTACACGCGACCTGATTCCCTTATAACCTAGGATATATAGGCTGTCCAAAACCAGGACTTGGTTGCACCCTTTTCTTTGTTTATTTTCCCTTTTGAATAAAGGTTTAGTCAAAAATTAGTTATGAGGTTCACCTTGTCTTTGCCTGAAAACTCTTCATGTTTCCAAGCAAAGAGGAGCATGTTGTGAGCACCTAATTTTTCACCAAAATAAAAAATTTACCATTTTTTTGGTATGTAAATATTATTTGAGTTTAATCTACATATTTTTACCTTTATTTAATTTTTAGTAGATTTTATTTAAAAAAATTAAAAATCACAAAAATTATATATTCTTGATTTTAAATATTTAGCTAGTATTTTTTATTTTTGCTAATGAGTCATTTTCATGTGGCAAGATTCTTCTTTATTTCCTCGTAACAAACTCACATGCACCTTCCCAACACCTCACCCATTCTTATCATTTCTCCCCAAGAAATACCCACATAATACTTATACTATTTAATACCTAGATAGACACAAAAAAAAAAAAAAACGAATTTAGACCTAAAAAACCTAAAATCCCTACACCTTCGACATCAGTGGTATCCTCCACAACAAAAAGAGAACCCTAGAGCAAAAAGAGAAAAAAAAAAAAAAAAAAAGAGCTGCAAATCGCAGCTGCTTGAGGCCAAAAAAAATGCAGCAGCTCCTGCCTTCTTCTTCCTCCATAAACAACCTCCCTTAGCCCGAAAACAAATCGAAAATCCAGCTCAAACCCGAGCAGTCCCAAAAATATTGTCAAAACCAGCCCCCTTTTTTGTCCAAAATGACCCCAAAACAACCCCGATTCCAGCTGAAAAATCACTCCAAAACCTAACCCGAACAGCCTTTGTTTTCCTCTAGAAAAACCAGATCTAAAACCTGCAAATTTCATCTCAAAATCTCCTCAAAAACAATTTAAAAACGACCTCATAAACAGCTCGTTTTTCCAGCGAAAATCAGCTAAAAATCTGTCCCAAAATCAGCTCCAAACACAGCAAAAAACCAGCTTTGAACCACACCTAAAAACCAGTTCAAAACGTCCCTTTCTCAGCCTAAAAAATGCTGCTGAAATAGCTGTGAAAACAGCCCAGAACAACGGCGAAAATCAGCAGCACAACAGGTCCAAAACGCGGCCCTTTTTCCACCTGAAAACACTCCAAAATCGTAGCTCAAAACAGTCCAAAACGAATCTCAAGAACAGCCACTAAATCACCTAAAAACAACCCCTCTCCCTTCTCGTGAAAAACAGCAGCTCCAAAAGTTGAGTTTGTCGGAGCGAAGTCGCCAACGAGGTTCGGTCAAACGTCCGGTTGTAACGTGGTCTGTGATCCTTGTTGGTCTGAACAAATCTTAGCAGTTGAATATTCAGCAATAAAGGCCCCTTCTTTCTCTAATGTTTCAAATGCAATATTATCTGTTTTAGTTGGTTTGTTTAAGTTGAATATTTCCTACGTTTTCTTTAGTTAGTAACTTTTGGATGTTTTCTTATATTATATTAGTTATTTCATTTTTAAAAATTTCAATTTTGAGATATGAATATTCTACTTATTTTGCTATGAAATAGGATTTGGTTAGGTAAGATTTGGATAAGAAAAAAATAAAAAATGAGTTATTAGATGGTCATAGAGTGAATTGAATAATTTGGTCTTAGCATCTAAAAGGTCACAGTTTCTTGATTTCTTTTGCATAAAAAATAGTATTGTGTACCTATATTGTTGTTATTTGATTGAATTTGGGGAGGGAAATGGAGTTTTTTTCTTTTTTTTTGTAAACAAAGGTGGCCATTATATTATAGCGTTCTTGGTATTAATGCAAACTCTTGTGATGAAGAAATTAGATGTGCTTATAGAAAGCTTGCTATGCAATAGCATCCTGATAAATGGACGAGGGCGTCTTTATTATTAGGTGAAGCTAAGAGGAAGTTTCAGCAAATCAAAGAAGCCTATTCAGTGTTGTCGGATTAGAAGAAAAGAATAAATTATCGTGATTATGTACACGTTCACGTGACATAGTTATGATTTTCAAAGTTAAAATCTAAGGTACACGCTCACGCGATTTTGACTATTTTTCTTAAATAAATCAAATGTCGTGAATTGTGTACACGTACGCGTGACATGATTTTCGACACACCAAATTAAACAGGTATACATATGCGTAACTCGCATTAAGGTAATCCTATAGACAAATCAAGTAATTAAAAGCGGTAAAGGATAAATATACATAGGTCCTAAAATGAGTAATTAGATCAAACAAGCCAAGTATGAATCATTAAGCGACTATGCTAGAACCACGGAATTGGGGAGTGCCTAATTGTCAAGACCCAAAATCCTAGGAAAGGTCGTGATAGCGCCAACACTAAAATTTGATTGAATCTCTATTTTTAATATTTTGAAACCATTTATTTTCATTATATTAAATAATAATTAATGAACTTTACTGAGCAAATAACAGTGTCTTACTAAATTCAAATAATAATTAAATCTCAAAGTCATCCTAGAACCCGGTGTTACAAGTGCATGAGCATTTACTAGGAAGAAAAATAAAATACATCGACCGTCTGAAATACAAATGGGATAGTAAAGAAAGTACAACACAATACTCTGAAGGAGACACTGCTGGCTGCGGGTCGTCTCGAGAGGAGCAGCTCACCTAAGTCTCCATATTAGTCATGCCACTGCGTCAAGCGGGGCCACTAGATATACATGTGCATGTGCAACAAAAATGCACAACAAGTATATTATGAATACGAAAATAACGTGTACCCAGTAAGTATCCCGCCTAACCTCGAAAAGATAGTGACGAGAAGTCGAATTTGACACTTGCTAGAGGTCAATTTTTAATAAAATCAAGGGTAACACTAAGCATGGATATTATAGATAATTAACAAATAGTGAGAGGAAATAACAACTTCTTCCACATTTACAAACTTTAAATCTTCTACATTTCAGTTGACAACTTATAATTCAAGGCCAGTAAACAGTAAAACAAAAATCTCAGAAAGTACTCGGCAAATAACATGCGCAAGAAATGCCGAGGGTCGAACGGCTCGAACCATAGATGCATCTATTACCCTGCTTGCGAATCGATCATGCGACGCGATCATATATAAATAATCGAGTTACCCTGCTCGTGAATCATACATGCGACTCAGGTACTAATAGATATACACATCCACACAATAAATTCACATTTTATCAGGAAAACAATCACCCAAGGAGGTGATAAAATTCTCTTTTAATGGACGCGAAGATAATATTTAAATCTTTTCCAGAAATTCATTTACCAAGTTCAATAAGTTTAATTGTTTCCAAATTCATCAATAAAGTTACAAGTATGGCAAATAAAAGATGCTTTTGGGTCCTAGACTACCTGGACATAAACATAATAGTAGCTACGCAGGGGCTCCCGTCACCTCGTGCGTACGTAGCCCCCACAAATATCAGCACGTATTTAATTATTTCGCCTATGGGGACAATTCCCTCTTACAAGGTTAGAAATGAGACTTACCTCGCTCCGCAACCAAATTCAAGATCCCAATAAACCTTGCTTCGCGAATTGTGTCTGAAAGCCTCAATTATAGTCATAAACAATTCGAAATACTCAATACAAATCGTAGGAATTAATTTCATATGAATTTACTAATTTTTCGGATTAAAATCTGAAATTTAACTCAAAAATCGCCTGTGGGGCCGCGTCTCGGAATCCGACGAAACTCAGAAAATCTGACAGTCCATTCCGATACGAGTTCAACCATGCAAAAATTATCGAATTCCGACATCGGATTGGCTTTCAAATATTAAATTTTTATTTTTAGAAGATTTGCTAAAAATCAGATTTTTCTTCAATAATTCATGGATTCATGATGTAAATGAGTATGGAATCATGAAATATAATCAATATAGGATAAAGAACACTTACCCCAATGTTTTTTTTTTTGTGAAAATCGCCCAAGAACCGTGCTCCAAAAATCCAAAACGAAAATGAAGGAAATGAGCATTTTTGGTCCTTAAGTTTCTGCCCCATCCATCACTAAAAGTCTATTTTCGTCACTAAAAGTCCACTAGAAACAACTTTACCATCCCCTATTCAATCAATCATAACTTTCTGTACAAATGTCTAAATGATAAATGGTTTATCTTTCTGGAAACTAGAATGCAAGGGCTACAACTTTTATGTTTTGAAAATTTTCAGATCCCTTATATATTTCGAGATATAAGCTTCCAAAGTCGACTCCACGCATGGCGAACAGCTTCTGCAACAGAAAATTTCAGCAACTTTCTTTGTCCGAAATTCATTCCGTTAACTTTCCGAAATCCAACCGATGCCCTCGGGACCTTAACCAATTATAAAAACATGTCCTAAAACATGATACGAACTCGCTCGAGGCCTCAAATCACATCAAACAACGTCGAAATCATGAATCGCACCCCAATTCAAGCTTAATGAACTTTAGAACTTGAAACTTCTACATTCGATGCCGAAACCTATCAAATCACGTCCGATTGACCTCAAATTTTGCACACAAGTCACATTCAACATTACAGACCTGCTCCAACTTTCGGAATTGGAATCCGACCCCGATATCAAAAAGTCAAACTCTCAGTCAAACTTTCAAAAAATCTTCTATTTTATAACTTTTGCCAAATGACCCCGAAATGACCTATGGACCTCCAATTCCACTTCCGAACACGCTCCTAATACAAAAATCACCATATAGAGCTATTCCAAGACTCGGAATCCCAAACGGACATCGATAACATTGAAATACACCTCAACCCAAATTTATGAAATTCTTCCAAAATGTCAACTTCCTTAATAGGCGTCGAAACACTCTCGAGTCATCCAAAACCCGATCCGGACATACGCCCAAGTCCAAAATCATCATACAAAACTGTTGAAACCTTCAAATCCTGATTCTGAGATCGTTTGCTCAAAAATCACACTTAGTCAATTCTTCCAACTTAAAGCTCCCGAAATGAGAATTTTCTTTCTAAATCAACTCTGAACTTTCCGAAATTTAATTTCGACCACGCATGCAAGTCATAATACCTGAAGTGAAGCTACTCAAGGCCTCAAACTGATGAACGACGCGCTAGAACTCAAAATGACCGGTCGGGTCATTACATTCTCTCCCACTTAAACATACGTTCGTCCTCGAACGTGCCAAGAACTACGCTGGAGTTGTCTCAAATCATTGTTTAACACCTCGTGCACCTACCCGTGCTACCACAACCCCGTTGAGCATATTAGCTCGAACAAATCTGAAGATTTCCCTTTTTACTTAGCCAAATAAGCCTTAGAGCCAAATTCCAACACTCAGAATTCTCTACCAGGACTGTTTCCAATATACGATCACAGTATCAATCACCACACGATGTACCGGAACATGACTGCATACCTTTGCTGAATCCACACCATGCACCACATCATTCACATGACCCAAAGTAACATTCTCTGATCATAATAACCGACATTCCCTGAATCTGATGCTCACAATGCCCCTCATGACATATATAAGTCTTGTTCCAACTCTTACAATACTACCATGTCGGAAGATGTGCGTAAAAAAATCCATAACCAACTGCCGAGACAACAAATCATTAAGTCTATACTCCTGACAAGAGCCATCACCTCATGCTGAATCAATTAATGGCATTTGCTCTTTGATACACTTCATATGATCTACTTGCACTGATCCTAGATCCATTAATCTCTTCTCACCCAGTATAAGCTGCCCAAGCAATAAGCCACCCCAGACTCCGCCAAAATCTCATATGATGCCACAATGTGCTAATAATCCCCAACTCGAACGTGATACATAAGGAAAGTGAACTCTGGAAGGAACCACTCAACTCACGCACCGATATGAACTTTCCTCAGAAAATGGGAAACGAGATTCACAAAAACAGAATTTATAAAACCATACTCAACATCACACCGTTGCGACGCGCAACCCGATCCAACCATGATACCCGTGGCGGCGTGCCACCCGATCTACACATAACAATCTATTAGAAAGTACTCACCGAGCTAAAATGCTCGTAACTACAAAATATCGAATATCGGTCACAAGCAACGTTAAGGGCACAATACCAACCCT
>ML404650.1:19924-35683 GCA_005239525.1 Nicotiana knightiana | reverse complement strand
GACTGGCGGAATTCCTGCATTATCGCCTTCCATGATCCAGGCCGGACGCCTTGGTACGTAGTCGGTACCGAATCGCATGATATTTGTCCGGGACATCAAATACGCCTTGGTACATAGCCGGATCATATGATATTTGTCTGGGACATCAAATACAACACAAGGAACCATAACCAACTCTTCGAAATTATCAAGTTACATTTTTTGGCATTTTATGGCAATTAAACTGGAATTTCGCCAGTCGTGCCTGTATTTATCACCTCCCATGGCCCAGACTGGACGCCTTGGTACGAAGCCGGTGCCAGATCGCATGATATTTGACCGGGACATCAAATACGACCCAAGGAACCATAACCAATGCTTCGAAATGATAAAGTTACATTTTTTGGCATTTTATGGCAATTAAACTGGAATTCCGCCAGTCGTGCCTCTATTATCGCCTGCCATGGTCCAGTCCAGACGCCTTGGTACGGAGCCGTTACCGGATTGCATGATATTTCTCTGGGACATCAAATACGACCGAAGGAACCATAACTAAGGCTTGGAAATGATCAAGTTACATTTTTTGGCATTTTATGGCAATTAAATTGGAATTTTGCCAGTCGTGCCTCTATTGTCACCTACCATGGTCCAGGCCGGATGCCTTGGTATGGAGACGATACCGAATCGCATGATATTTGTTTGGGATATCAAATACAACACAAGTAACCATAACCAATGCTTCGAAATGATCAAATTACATTTTTTTTTTGCATTTTATGGCAATTAAACTGGAATTCCACCAGTCGTGCCTATATTATCACCTGCCATGGTCCAGGCCGGACACCTTGGTACGGAGCCGGTACCGGACCGCATGATATTTGTCCGGGACATCAAATACAACCCAAGAAACCATAACCAACTCTTCGAAACGATCAAGTTACTTTTTTTGGAATTTTATGGCAATTAAACTGGAATTCCGCCAAGTCGTTCCTATATTGTCGCCCGCCATGGTCCAGGCCGGACGCCTTGGTACGTAACCAGTACTGAATCACATGATATTTGTCCGGGACATCAAATACGACCCAAGGAACCATAACCAATGCTTCGAAATTATCAAGTTACATTTTTTTTGAATTTTATGGCAATTAAATTGGAATTTCGCCAGCCGTGCCTGTATTATCGCCTGCCATAGTCCATGCTGGACGCCTTGGTACGGAGCCGGTATTGGATAGCATGATACTTCTCCGGGACATAAAATATAACACAAGGAACCATAGCCAGTGCTTCGAAACGATCAAGTTACATCTTTTGGCATTTTATGGCTATTAAACTAGAATTCTGCTAGTCGTGCCTGTATTATCGCCATCCATGGTCCAGGCCGGACGCCTTGGTATGGAGCCGATATCGGATCACATGATATTTTTCGAGGACATCAAATAAAACCCAAGGAACCATAACCTACTCTTCGAAATGGTCAAGTTACATTTTTTGTCTTTTTATGGCAATTAAACTGGAATTCCGTAAGTCGTGCTAGTAGTATCGCCTGCCATGGTCCAGGCCGGATGCCGTGGTACGTAGCGGGTACCGAATCGCATAATATTTGTCCGGGACATCAAATATGACCCAAGGAACCATAAACAACGCTTCGAAATGATCAAGTTACATATTTTGGCATCTTTTGGCAATTAAACTTGAATTCCGCCAGTCATGCCTGTATTATCGCCTGCCATGGTGCAGGTCGGACTCCTTGGTACGGAGCCAGTACCAAATCCCATGATCTTTGTCCGAGACATAAAATACGACACAAGAAACCATAACCAACGCCGCAAAATGATCAAGGNCCGTTGTGCCCGGACCCTGTCGCACCACGAGGCGCTGTCTACGAGTCGGGTTGTTTTGGCATTATATGGCAATTAAACTGGAAATTCCGTCCAAGGCTAAATACGGGCGAGAGACCCGTAGCGAACAAGTACCGCGAGGTAAAGATGAAAAGGTCTTTGAAAAGAGAGTCAAAGAGTGCTTGAAATTGTCGGGAGGGAAGCAGGTAGGGGCCGGCGATGCGCCCCGATCGGATGTGGAATGGTGTTGAGCCGGTCCGCCGATCGACTCGGGGCGTGGACCAGCATGGATTGTGGCATCAAATACGACCCAAGAAACCATAAATAATGCTTTGAAATGACCAAGTTACATTTTTTGGCATTTTATGGCAATTAAACTGGAATTTCACCAGTCGTGACTGTATTATCCCCATCCATGGTCCAGGCCGGACGCCTTGGTATGGAGCCGGCACCGGATCGCATGATATTTTTCTGGGACATCAAATACAACCAGAGGAACCATAAACAACTCTTTGAAATGATCAACTTACATTTTTTGGCATTTTATGGCAACTAAACTGGAATTCTGCCAGTCGTGCCTGTATTATCGCCATCCATGGTCCAGTCCGGACGCCTTGGTATGGAGCCGGTACCAGATCATATGTTATTTTTCCGGGACATCAAATGCAATCAAAGGAACCATATCCAACTCTTCGAAATGATCAAGTTACATTTTTTTGCATTATACGGCAATTAAACTGGAATTCCGTCAGTCGTGCATGTATTATCGCATGTCATGGTCCAGGCCGGACACCTTGGTACGGAACCGGTATGGGATCACATGATATTTGTCATGAACATCAAATACGACCTTAGGAACTATAATCAACGCTTCAAAATGATCAAGTTATATGTTTTGGCATTTTATGGCAATGAAACTGGAATTCCGACAGTCGTGCATGTATAATCGCCTGCCATGGTCTAGGCCGGATGCCTTGGTACATAGTCGGTACCGAATAGCATGATATTTGTCCGGGACATCAAATACGATCCAAGGAACCATAACCAACGCTTCGAAATGATCAAGTTACATTTTTTGGCATTTTATGGAAATTAAACTGGAATTTCGCCAGTCGTGCTGGTATTAGCGCCTGCCTTTGTATGGAGCCGGTACCCGATCGCATGATATTTGTCCGGGAAATCAAATATGACCCAAGGAACCATAACCAACACTTCGAAATGATCAAGTTACACTTTTTGGCATTTTATGGGAATTAAACTCGAATTTCGCCAGTCGTGCCTCTATTATCGCCTGCCATGGTCCAGGTCGGATGCCTTGGTACAGAGCCGGTACCGGATAGCATGACATTTGTTCGGGACATCAAATATGACCCAAGGAACCGACACCATACCAAGGCGTCCGGCCTAGACTATGGCAGAGGATAATACAGGAACGACTTGCGGAATTCCAGTTTAATTGACATAAAATGCCAAAAAATGTGAGTTGATCATTTTGAAGCGTTGGTTATGGTTCCTTGGATCGTATTTGATGTCCCGGAAAAATATCATGTGATCCGATACCGGTTCTGTACCAAGGCCTATGGCCTGGACCATGGCAGACGATAATACAGGCACTTCTGGCACAATGCCAGTTTAATTGCCATAAGATGCAAAAAAATGTAAATTGATCATTTAGAAGCGTTAGTTCTGGTTATTTGGGCCGTATTTGATGTCCCATACAAATATCATGCTATCCGATACCGGCTCCGTACCAAGTCGTCTGGCCTAGACTATGGCAGGCGATAATACAGGCACGTNGGTCGTATATGATGTCCCAGAAAAATATCATACGATCCGGTAACGGCTCCGTGTCAAGGCGTCCGGCCTGGACCATGGCAGGCGATAATACACGCACCATTGGAGGAATTCCAGTTTAATTTCCATAAAATGCCAAAAAATGTAAATTGATCATTTAGAAGCGTTGGTTATGGTTACTTGGGTCGTATTAGATGTCCCGGACAAATATCATATGACCCGGTACCGGCTCCGTGCCAAGGAGTCCGGCCTGGTCCATAGCAGGCGATAATACATGCACGACTTGCGGAATTCCAGTTTAATTGACATAAAATGCCAAAAATGTAACTTGATCATTTCAAAGCGTTGGTTATGGTTCCTAGGGTCGTATTTGATGTCCCAAAAAAATATCATGCGATCCGGTACCGGCTCCATACCAAGGCGTCCGGCCTGGACCATGGCAGGCGATAATACAGGCATGACTTGCGGAATTCCAGTTTAATTGCCATAAAATGCCAAAAAATATAACTTGATCATTTCGAAGCGTTGGTTATGGTTCCTTGGGTCGTATTTGATATCCCGAACAAATATCATGCGATCCGATACTAGCTTTGTACCAAGGCATCCGGCCTGGACTATGGCAGACGATAATACATGCATGACTTGCGGAATTCCAGTTTAATTGACATAAAATACCAAAAAATGTAACTTGATCATTTTGAAGCGTTGGTTATGGTTCCTAGGGTCATATTTGATGTCCCAAAAAAAATATCATGCGATCCGGTACCGGCTTCGTGACCATGGCAGGCGATAATACGGGCACGACTGGAAGAATTCCAGTTTAAATGCCATAAAATGCCAAAAATGTAACTTGATCATTTCGAAGCGTTGGTTATGGTTCCTTCGGTCGTATTTGATGTCCCAAAAAAATATCATGCGATCCAGTACCGGCTTCGTACCAAGGCCTCTGGCTTGGACCATGGAAGGCGATAATACAGGAATGACTGGCGGAATTCCAATTTAATTGCCATAAATGCCAAAAAATGTAACTTGATCATTTCGAAGCATTGCTTATGGTTCCTTGGGTCGTATTTAATATCACAGACAAATATCATGCGATCTGGTACCGGCTCCGTACCAAGGTGTCCGGCCTGGACCATGGCAGGCGATAATACAGGCACTTCTAGTAGAATGCCAGTTTAATTGCCATAAAATTCAAAAAAATGTAACTTGATCATTTCAAAGCGTTAGTTATGGTTCCTTGGGTCGTATTTGATGTCCCGGACAAATATCATGCTATCCGATACCGGCTCTGTACCAAGGCGTCCGGCCTAGACCATGACAGGCGGTAATACAGGTACGACTGCCGAAGTTCCAATTTAATTGCCATAAAATGCCAAAAAGTGTAACTTGACCATTTCGAAGTGTTGCCTATAGTTCCTTGGGTCGTATTTGATGTCCTGGACAAATATCATGCGATCTGGTACCGGATCCGTACCAAGGCATCCGGCCTAGACTATGGCGGGCGATAATACAGGCACGACTTGAGGAATTCCAGTTTAATTGACATAAAATGCGAAAAAATGTAACTTGATCATTTCGAAGCATTGGCTATGGTTCCTTAGGTTGTATTTTATGTCCCGGACAAATATCATGCTATCCAATACCGGCCCCTTACCAAGGTGTCTGACCTTGACCATGGCAGGCGATAATATATGTACGATTGGTGAAATTACAGTTTAATTTCCATAAAATGCCAAAAATGTAAGTTGATCATTTCGAAGCGTTGATTACGGTTCCTTGGGTTGTATATGATGCCTCGGATAAATATCATGCGATACGGTACCGGCTCCGTACCAAGGCGTCCGGCCTGGACCATAGCAGGCGATAATACATGCACGACTAGCAGAATTCCAGTTTAATTTCCATAAAATGCCAAAAAACGTAAATTGATCATTTCAAAGCGTTGGTTATGGTTCCTTGGGTCATATTTGATGTCCCGAAAAAATATCATGCGATCTGGTACCAGCTCCGTACCAAGGCGTCCTGCCTGGACCATGGGAGGCGATAATATAGGCACGACTAGCAAAGTGGCAGAATTCCAGTTTAATTGCCATAAAATGCCAAAAAATGTAACTTGATCATTTCGAATCATTAGTTATGAATCCTTGGGTTGTATTTGATGTCCTGGACAAATATCATGCAATTCGATACCGGCTACGTACCAACGGGTCCGGCCTGGACCATGGAAGGCGATAATGCAGGCCCGACTTGGAGGAGTTCTAGTTTATTTGCCATAAAATGCCAAAAAATGTAACTTGATCCTTTCGAAGAGTTGGTTATGGTTTCCTGGGTTGTATTTGATGTCCTCGACAAATATCACGTGATCTGGTACCGGATCCATACCAAGGCGTCTGGCCTGGACCATGGATGGCGATAATACAGGCACGACTAGCTGAATTCCAGTTTAATTGCCATAAAATGCCAAAAAATGTAACTTGATCATTTCGAAGTTTTGGTTATGGTTTCTTGGGTCATATTTGATGTCCCGGACAAATATAATGCAATTTGGTACCGGCCACGGCCCACGGCGTCCGGCTTGGACCATGGCAGGCGATAATATAGGCACGACTTGGCGGTATTCCAGTTTAATTTCCAGAAAATGCCAAAAAATGTAACTTGATCATTTCGAAGAGTTGGTTATGGTTCATTGGGTTGTATTTGATTTCCCGGGAAAATATCATGCGATCCGGTACCGGCTCCATACCAAGGCGTCCAGAATGGACCACGGATGGCGATAATACCTGCACGACTGGCGGAATAACAGTTTAATTGCCATAAAATTCGAAAAAATGTAACTTGATCATTTCGAAGCTTTGGTTATGGTTCCTTGGGTCATATTTAATGTCCCAGACAAATATCATGTGACTCGGTACCGGCTTCGTACCAAGGTGTCCGGCATGGACCAAGGAAGGCGATAATACAGGCACGACTGGCGGAACTCCAGTTTAATTGCCATAAAATGCCAAAAAATGTAACTTGATCCTTTCGAAGAGTTGGTTATGGTTTCTTGGGTTGTATTTGATGTCCCGGAAAAATATCATGCGGTCCAGTACTGGCTCCGTACCAAGGCATCTCGCCTGGACCATGGCTGGCGATAATACAGGCACGACTGGCGGAATTACAGTTCAAATTCCGTAAAATACCAAAAAAAGTAATTTGGTCATGGCAGAGCGGTGACTATGGTTCCTTAGGTGTATTTGATGTCCCAGAAAAATATTAGGTGATTCGGGTCTGACTCTTTCCCACGGCCAAGGCGCAGGCTATATCACACGAAAATATTGCAATCAGGCGGAATTCCTGTTTAATTGAAGTTAAACACCAAAAAATGAAATTTGGTCATGACGGGGTGGAATTCCAGTTTTATGGGTGTAAAAAACCAAAAAATGTAATTTGCTCTTGGTGGGGCGGTGACTATGGTTCCTTAGGTCGTATTTGATGTCCCGAACAAATATTAGGTGATCCGGGGCCGGCTACGCCCCACAGCGGAAGGTGTCGGCTATAGCACATGAAAATATTGCAATAGGGCGGAATTGCCATAATATGCCAAAAAATGTAGTTTGATCATTTCAAAGTGTTGGTTATGGTTCCTTGGGTCATATTTTATATCTCAGACAAATATCATGCGATCCGGTACCGGCTCCATACCAAGGCATCCGGCCTGGACCATGGAAGGCGATAATACATGCACGACTGACGGAATTCCAGTTTAATTGCCATAAAATGCCAAACAATATAACTTGATCATTTCGAAGCGATGGTTATGATTCCTTGGGTCGTATTTGATGTCCTAGACAAATATCATGGGATCCGGTACCATCTCCGTATCAAGGCATCCAGCCTGGACCATGGCAGGCAAATATTACATGCACGACTGGCGGAATTCCAGTTTAATTGCCATAAAATGCCAAAAAATATAACTTGATAATTTCAAAGCGTTGGTTATGGTTCTGTGGGTCATATCTGATGTCCTGGAGAAATATCATGCAATCCATTACCGACTCTATACCAAGGCATCCGGCCTGGACCATGGGAGGCGATAATAGAGGCACGACTGGCGGAATTCTAGTTTAATTGCCATTAAATACCAAACAATGTAACTTGATCATTTCGAAGAGTTAGTTATGGTTCCCTGGGTTGTATTTGATGTCCAGGACAAATATCATACGATCCGGTTCCGGCTCCGTACCAAGGCGTCCGGCCTGGACCATGGCAGGCACTAATACAGGCACGACTGGCGGAATTCCAGTTTAATTGCCATAAAATGCCTAAAAATGTAACTTGATTATTTCGAAGCGTTGGTTATGGTTCCTTGTGTCATATTTAATGTCCTGGACAAATATCATGCGACCCGGCACCGGCTCCATACAAAGGCGTCCGGCCTGGACCATGACAGGCGATAATACAGGCACGACTGGGAAAATTCCACTTTAATTGCCATAAAATGCCAAAAAATGTAACTTGATCATTTCGAAGTGTTGTATGGTTCCTTGGGTCATATTTCATGTCCTGTTCAAATATCATGTGACCCGGTACCGGCTCTGTACCAAGGCTTCCGGCCTAGACCATGGCAGGCGATAATAGAGGCACGACTGTCGGAATTCCAGTTTAATTGCCATAAAATGCAAAAAAATGTAACTTGATAATATCAATGGCGTTGGTTATAGTTTCGTGAGTCATATTTGATGTCCTATAGAAATATCATGTGATCCGGTACCGGATCTGTACCAAGGCGTCCGGCCTGGACCATTGCAGGCGATAATAGAGGCACGACTGGCGGAATTCTAGTTTAATTGCCATACAATGACAAAAATGTAACTTGATCATTTCGAAGCATTGGTTATGGTTCCTTGGGTCGTATTTTATTTCCAGGACAAATATCATGCGATCCAGTACCGGCTCCGTACCAAGGCGTCCGGCCTGGACAATGGCAGGCGCTAATAAAGGCGCGACTGGCGGAATTCCAGTTTAATTGCCATAAAATGCCAAAACATGTAACTTGATCATTTCGAAGCGTTGGTTATGGTTACTTGGATCATTTTAATGTCCCAGATAAATATCATGTGACCCAGTACCGGCTTCGTACCAAGGCGTCCGGCCTGGACCATGGTAGGCGATAATACAGGCACGACTGGCGGAATTCCAGTTTAATTGCCATAAAATGCCAAAAAATGTAACTTGATCCTTTCGAAGCGTTGGTTATGGTTCCTTCGGTCATATTTCAAATCCCAAAAAAATATCATGTGACCTGGTACCGGCTTCGTACCAAGGCGTCCGGCCTAGACCATGGCAGGCAATAATACAGGCACGACTATCGGAATTCCTGTTTAATTTCCATAAAATGCAAAAAAATGTAACTTGATCATTTCAAATCATTGGTTATGGTTCCTTGGGTCATATTTAATGTCCATAAAAATATCATACGACCCGGTACCGGCTTCGTGCCAAGGAGTTCGGCCTGGACCATGGCAGGCGATAATACATGCACAACTGGCGGAATTCAAGTTTAATTGCCATAAAATGCCAAAAAATGTAACTTGATCATTTCGAAGTTTTGGTTATGGTTCGTTGGGTAGTATTTGATGTCTCGGAGAAATATCATGTGATACGGTACCGGCTTCATACCAAGACGTCCTGCCTGGACTATGGCAGGCATCGATACAGGCACGACTGGCGGAATTCCAGTTTAATTGCCATAAAGTTCCAAAAAATGTAACTTGATCATTTTGAAGCATTGATTATGAATCCTTGGGTTGTATTTGATGTCCCAGAAAAATATGATGCGATTCGGTACCGGCTACTTACCAAGGCGTCCGACCTGGACCATGGAAGGCGATAATACATGCACGACTGACGGAATTCCAGTTTAATTGCCATATAATGCCAAAAAATGTAACTTGATCAACCTTGGGTCATATTTGATATCCCAGAAAAATATCATGTGATCCGATACCGACTCTGTACCAAGGCGTCCGGCCTAGAGCATGGCAGGCGATAATACATGCACGACTGACGGAATTCCAGTTTAATTGCCATAAAATACCAAAAAATGTAACTTGAGCATTCCGAAGCATTGATTATGGTTCCTTCGGTAGTATTTTATGTCCCAAAAAATATCATGTGATCCGGTAACGGCTCCGTACCAGGGCGTCCGACCTGGACCATGGGAGGCGAAAATACAGGCACGATTGGCGGAATTCCAGTTTAATTGCCATAAAATGCCAAAAAACGTAATGTAATCATTTCGAAGCATTGTTTATGGTTCCTTGTGTTGTATTTGATGTCTCCGACAATATCATGAGATTCGGTACCGGCTCCGTACCAAGGAGTCCAACCTGGACAACGATAGGCGATAATACAGGCATGACTGGCGCAATTCCAGTTTAATTGCCATAAAATGCCAAAAAATTAACTTGATCATTTCGAAGAGTTGGTTATGGTTCCTTGGGTCATATTTGATGTATCGGACAAATATCATGCGATTCGGTACCGGCTACGTGCCACGGCATCCGGCCTGGACCATGGCAGGCGATAACACATGCACGACTTGGCGGAATTTTAGTTTAATTGCCATAAAATGCCAAAACATTTAACTTGATCATTTAGAAGAGTTGGTTATGGTTCCTTGGGTTGTATTTGATGTCTCGAAAAAATATCATGCGATCCGGTACCTTCTCCATACCAAGGCGTCCCGCCTGGACCATGGATGGCGATAATACAGGCACGACTGGCGGAATTCCAGTTTAATTGCCATAAAATGCTAAAAAATGTAACTTGATCATTTCGAAGCATTGGTTATGTTCCTTGGGTCATATTTAATGTATCCGAAAAATATCATGTGATCCGGTACCGGCTCCGTACCAAGGCGTCCGACCTGGACCATAGCAGGCGATAATACATGCACGAATGGTGGAATTCCAGTTTAATTGCAATAAAATGCCAAGAAATGTAACTTGATCATTTCGAGGCATTGGTTATAGTTCCTTGGGTCATATTTGATATCCCGGACAAATATCGTGTGATCCGGTACTGGCTCTGTACCAAGGCGTCCGACCTGGACCATGGCAGGCGATAATACATGCACGACTGACGGAATTCCAGTTTAATGGCCATAAAATGCCAAAAATTGTCACTTGATCATTTCAAAGCGTTGCTTATGGTTCTTTGGGTTGTATTTGATGTCAATATCGTGAGATTCGGTATCGTCTCCGTACCAAGGAGTCCAACCTGGACCACGGCAGGCGATAATACATGCATGACTGGCGCAATTCTAGTTTAATTATCGTAAAAGGCCAAAAATGTACCTTGATCATTTCGAAGTGTTGGTTATGGTTCCTTGGGTCATATTTGATGTCCCGGACAAATATCGTGCGATTCAGTACAGGATACGTACCACGGTGTCTGGCATGGACCATGGTAGGCGATAATACAGGCACGACTTGGCGGAATTCCAGTTTAATTTCCATAAAATGCCAAAAAATGTAACTTGATCATTGCGAAGAGTTTGTTATGGTTCCTTGGGTTCAATTTGATGTCCCACAAAAATATCATGTGATCCGGTACCTGCTCCATACGAAGGCGTCCGACCTGGACCATGGATGGCGATAATACAGGCACGACTAGCTGAATTCTAGTTTAATTGCCATAAAATGCCAAAAAATGTAACTTGATCATTTCAATGGATTGGTTATGGTTCATTGGGTCGTATTTGATGTCCCGAACAAATATCATGAGATACGGTACCGGCTCCGTACCAAGGCATCCGGCCTGGACCATGGTAGGTGATAATAGAGGGACGACTGGCGTAATTCCAGTTTAATTGCCATAAAATGCCAAAAAATGTAATTTGATAATTTTGAAACATTGGTTATGGTTCCTTGGGTCATATATTATGTCCTGGAGAAATATCATGCGATCTGGTATCGGCTCCGTACCAAGACATCCGACCTGGACCATGGCAGGCGATAATACAGGCACGACTGGCGGAATTCCAGTTTAATTGCCATAAAATGCCAAAAATTGTAACTTGATCATTTCGAAGCATTGGTTATGGTTATTTGGGTAGTATTTGATGTCCTGGACAAATATCATGATATTCGGTACCAGCTCCATACCAAGGCGTCCGGCCTGAACCATGGCAGGCGATAATACAAGCACGACTGGCGGAATTCCAGTTTAATTGCCATAAAGTTCCAAAAAATATTACTTGATCACGTCAAAGTGTTGGTTATGAATCCTTGGGTTGTATTTGAATTCCCGGAAAAATATTCATGCGATTCGGTACCGACTACGTACCAAGGCGTCCGACCGGGACCATGGAAGGCGATAATGCAGGCACGACTTGGCGAAATTCTAGTTTAATTGCCATAAAATGCCAAACAATGTAACTTGATCCTTTCAAAGAGTTGGTTATAGTTTCTTGGGTTGTATTTGATCTCTCGGACAAATATTATTCGATTCGGTACCGGATCCATACCAAGGCATCCGACCTGGACCATGGATGGCGATAATACAGGCACGACTGGCTGAATTCCAGTTTAATTGCTATAAAATGCCAACAAATATAACTTGATCATTTCAAATTTTTGGTTGTGGTTCCTTGGGTCGTATTTGATGTCCCGGAAGAATATCATGTGATTCGTTACCGGCTATGTACCGCGGCGTCCGGCCTGGACCATGGCAGGCGATAATACAGGCACAACTTGGCGGAATTCCAGTTTAATGTCAATAAATGCCAAAAAATGTAACTTGATCATTTCGAAGTTTTGGTTATGGTCACTTGGGTCATATTTGATGTCCCGGACAAATATCATGCGATTCGGAACCGGCTATGTACACGGCATCTGGCCTCGACCATGGCAGTNTTCCTTGGGTTGTATTTGATGTCCTGGAGAAATATCATGCGATCCGGTACCGGCTCCATACCAAGGCGTCCGGCCTAGACCATGGATGACGATAATACATTCACGATTTGTGGAATTTTAGTTTAATTGCCATAAAATGCCAAAAAATGTAACTTGATCATTTCGGAGAGTTGGTTATGGTTCCTTGGGTTGTATTTGATTTCCCGAAAAAATATCATGCGATATGGTACCGGCTCCATACCAAGGCGTCCGAACTGGACCATGGATGGCGAAAATACATGCACGACTGGCGGATTTACAGATTAATTGCAATAAAATGCCAAAACATGTAACTTGATAATTTAGAAGTGTTGGTTATTGTCCCTTGGGTCATATTTAATGTCCCGGACCATAATGTCCCGGACATATATCATGCGACCCGTACCAGCTCCGTACCAAGGTGTCTGTCCTAGACCATGGCAGGCGATAATACAGGCACGACTGATGAAATTCTAGTTTAATTGCCATAAAATGCCAAAAAATGTAACTTGATCATTTCGAAGCGTTGGTTATGATTACTTGAGTCGTATTTGATGTCTAGGAAAAATACCATGCTATCCGGTACCGGCTTCATACCAAGGCGTCCGGCCTGGACCATGGCAGGCTATAATAAAGGCACGACTAGCAGAATTCCAGTTTAATTGCCATAAAAGTCAAAAAAAATGTAACTTGATCATTTCGAAGCGTTGGTTATGGTTTCTTGGGTCATATTTGATGTCCCGGTCAAATATCATGTGATCCGGTACTGGCTTGGTACCAAGGCGTCCGGCCTGGACCATGGCAGGCGATAATACAGGCACAACTTGGCGGAATTCCAGTTTAATTTCAATAAATGCCAAAAAATGTAACTTGATCATTTCGAAGTTTTGGTTATGGTTACTTGGGTCATATTTGATGTCCCGGACAAATATCATGCGATTCGGAACCGGCTATGTACACGGCATCCGGCCTCGACCATGGCAGGCGATAATACATGTACGACTAGCGGAATTCCAGTTTAATTGCCATAAAATGCCAAATATTGTAACTTGATTATTGCGAAGCGTTGGTTATGGTTCCTTGGGTCATATTTCATATCCCGGACAAATATCATGCGACCCGGTACCGACTTCGTACCAAGGCGTTCGTCCTGGACCATGGCAGGCGATAATACTGGCACGACTGTTGGAATTCCAATTTAATTGCCATAAAATGCCAAAAAATGTAACTTGATCAGTTCGAAGCCTTGGTTATGGTTCCTTGGGTCATATTTGATATCCCGGAAGAATATCATGCGATCTGGTACCGGCACCGTACCAAGGCATCCGACCTGGACCATGGCAGGTGATAATAAAGGCATGACTGGCGGAATTCAAGTTTAATTGCCATAAAATGCGAGAATATGTAACTTGATCATGTCGAAGTGTTGGTTATTGTTCCTCGTGTTGTATTTGATGTCCCGGACAAATATCATGCGATTCGGTATCGGCTTTGTACCAAGGCATCCGGCCTGGACCATGGCATACGATAATACAGGCACGACTGGCGGAATTCCAATTTAATTGCCATAAAATGCCAAGAAATGTAACTTGATCATTTCCATGCATTGGTTATGGTTCTTTGGGTTGTATTTGAAGTCCCGGACAAATATCATGCGATCCGGTACATGCTCCATACCAAGGCTTCCGGACTGGACCATGGCAGGCGATAATACATACACGACTCGCAGAATTCCAGTTTAATTGCCATAAAATGCCAAATAATGTAACTTGACCATTTCGAAGCATGTGTTTTGGTTCCTTGGGTCGTATTTGATGTCCCGGAGAAATATCATGTGATCCGGTACCGGCTCCTTACAAAGGCATCCTTCCTGGACCAGGGCAGGCGATAATACAGGCACGACTGGTGGAATTTCAGTTTAATTGCCATAAAATTACAAAAAATGTAAATTGATCATTTCGAAGAGTTGGTTATGGTTCCTTGTGTCGTATTTCATGTCTCGGACAAATATTATGAGATTTGGTACCGTCTCCGTACCGAGGAGTCCGACCTGGACCATGGCAGGTGATAATACATGCATGACTGGCAAAATTCATGTTTAATTGTCATAAAATGCCAAAAAAAGTAACTTGATCATTTCGAAGCGTTGGTTCTGGTTCCTTGGGTCATATTTGTTATCCCGGACAAATATCATGTGATTCGGTACCGGCTATGAACCACGGCGTCCGGCCTGGACCATGGCAGGCGATAATACAGGCACGACTGACGAAATTCTAGTTTAATTGCCATAAAATGCCAAAAAATGTAACTTAACCATTTCGAAGAGTTGGTTATGGTTCCTTGGGTTGTATTTGTTGTCCCGGAAAAATATCATGCGATCCGGTATCGGCTCCATACCAAGGCGTCCGGCCTAGACCATGGATGGCGATAATACAGGCACGACTAGCGGAATTCTAGTTTAATAGCCATAAAATGCCAAAAGATGTAACTTGATCATTTCGAAGCATTGGTTATGGTTCCTTGGGTCGTATTTGATGTCCCGGACAAATATCATGCTATCCGGTACCGGCTCCGTACCAAGGCGTCCGGCCTGGACCATGGCAGGCGATATTACAGGCACGACTAGCGGAATTCCAGTTTAATTGCCATAAAATGCCAAAAAATGTAACTTGATCATTTCGAAGAGTTGGTTATGGTTACTTGGGTCGTATTTGATGTCCCGGACAAATATCATGCGATCCGGTACCGGCTCCATACCAAGGTGTCCGGCCTGGACCATGGATGGTGATAATACAGGCACGACTGGCGGAATTCCAGTTTAATTGCCATAAAGTGTAACTTGATCATTTCGAAGCTTTGGTTATGGTTCCTTGGGTCATATTTGATGTCCCGAACAAATATCTTGCGATCTGGTACCGGCTCCGTACCAAGGCGTCCGGCCTGGACCCTGGCAGGCGATAATACAGGCACGACTAGCAAAATTCCAGTTTAATTGCCATAAAATGCCAAAACATGTAACTTGATCATTTCGAAGCATTGGTTATGGTTCCTTGGGTCGTATTTGATGTCCTGGTCAAATATCATGCGACCCGGTACCGGCTCTGTACCAAGGCGTTTGGCCTAGACCATGGCAGGCTATAATATAGGCACGACTAGCGGAATTTCAGTTAATTGCCATAAAATGCCAAAAAATGTAACTTGATCATTTCGAAGCGTTGGTTATGGTT
>ML404650.1:344-14195 GCA_005239525.1 Nicotiana knightiana | reverse complement strand
GCAGGCGATAATACATGCACGACTGTCGGAATTCCAGTTTAATTGCCATAAAATGCCAAAAAATATGTAACTTGATCATTTCAGAGCGTTTGTTATGGTTCCATGGGTCGTATTTGATGACCTGGAAAAATATCATGCGATCCGGTACCAGCTTTGTACCAAGGCGTCCGGCATGGACCATGGCAGGCGATAATAGAGGCACGACTGACGGAATTCCAGTTTAATTTCCATAAAAGGCCAAAAAATATAACTTAATCATTTCGAAGCGTTGGTTATGGTTCCTTGGGTCATATTTGATGTCCAGGACAGATATCATGCGATCCGGTACCAGCTCCGTACCACGGCGTCCGGCCTGGACCATGGCAGGCGATAATACATGCTCGACTAGCGGAATTCTAGTTTAATTGCCATAAAATGCCAAAAGATGTAATTTGATCATTTCGAAGCGTTGGTTATGGTTCCTTGGGTCGTATTTGATGTCCTGGGGAAATATCATGCGATCCGATACAGGCCCCGTACGAAGGCGTCCGGCCTGGACCATGGCAGGCGATAATACAGGCACGACTGACGGAATTGCAGTTTAATTGCCATAAAATGTCAAAAAAATGTAACTTGATCATTTTGAAGCGCTGGTTATGGTTCCTTGTGTCGCATTTGATGTCCCGGAAAAATATCATGTGATCCACTAGCGGCTCCGTACCAAGGCGTCCGGCCTGGACCATGGATGGCGATAATACAGGCACGACTAGCGGAATTCTAGTTTAATAGCCATAAAATGCCAAAAGATGTAACTTGATCATTTTGAAGCGTTGGTTATGGTTACTTGGGTTGTATTTGATGTACCGGACAAATATCATGCTATCCAGTACCGGCTCCGTACCAAGGCGTCCGGCCTGGACCATGGCAGGCGATAATAAAGGCACGACTGGCGGAATTCAAGTTTAATTGCCATAAAATGCCAAAAAATTTAACTTGATCATTTCAAAGCGTTAGTTATGGTTCCTTGGGTCATATTTAATGTCCTGGTCAAATATCATGCGATCCAGTACCGACTTCGTACCAAGGCGTCCGGTTTGCACCATGGGAGGTGATAAATACAGGCACGACTGGCGGAATTCCAGTTTAATTACCATAAAATGCCAAAAAATGTAACTTGATAATTTTGAAGAGTTGGTTATGGTTCCTCGGGTTGTAATAGAAGTCCCGGACAAATATCATGCGATTCAGTACCGGCTACGTACCAAGGCGTCCGGCCTGGACCATGGCAGGCAACAATACATGCACGATATGGTGGAACTCCAGTTTAATTGCCATAAAATTCCAAAAAATGTAACTTGATCATTTCGAAGAGTTGGTTATGGTTTCTTGGGCTGTATTTGATGTCCCGGAAAAATATCATGTGGTCCGGCACCGGCTCCGTACCAAGGTGTCCGGCCTGGACCATGGCAGGCAATAATATAGGCACGACTGGCGGAATTCCGGTTTAATTGCCATAAAATTCCAAAAAATGTAACTTGATCATTTCGAAGTGTGTTTTATGGTTCCTTGGGTCGTATTTAATGTCCCGAACAAATATTACGCTATCTGGTACCGGCTCCGTACCAAGGCGTCCGGCCTAGACCATGGCAGGCGATAATACCGGCACGATTGGTGGAATTCTTGTTTAATTGCTATAAAATGCCAAAAAATATGACTTGATCATTTCGAAGCGTTTGTTGTGGTTCCTTGGTTTGTATTTTCTGTCCCGGACAAATATCATGAGATCCGGTACCGGTTCCGTACCAAGGCGTCCGGCCTGGACCATGGCAGGCGATAATACAGGCTCGACTGGCGGAATTCCAATTTAATTGCCATAAAATGCTAAAAAATGTAACTTGATCATTTCGTACTGGCTCCGTACCAAGGAGTCCGACCTGGACCATGGCAGGCGATAATACAGGCTCGACTGGCGGAATTCCAATTTAATTGCCATAAAATGCTAAAAAATGTAACTTGATCATTTCGTACTGGCTCCGTACCAAGGAGTCCGACCTGGACCATGGCAGGCGATAATACAGGCATGACTAGTGGAATTCAAGTTTAATTCCATAAAATGCCAAAAATGTAACTTGATCATTTCGAAGCATTGGTTATGGTTCCTTGATTCATATTTTATGCCCCGGACAAATATCATGCGATTCAGTACCGGCTACGTACCACAGCGTTCGACCTAGTCCATGGCAGGCGATAATACATGCACGATTGACGGAATTCCAGTTTAATTGCCATAAAATGCCAAAAAATATAACTTGATCATTTCGAAGCGTTGGTTATGATTCTTTGGGTCATATTTTATGTCATGGAAAAATATCATGCGATCCGGTACCGGCTCCATACCAAGGCATCTGGCCTGGACCATGGATGGCGATAATACATGCACGACTGGTGGAATTCCAGTTTAATAGCCATAAAAGGCCAAAAAATATAACTTGATCGTTTCGAAGCGTTGTTTATGGTTCCTTGGGTCATATTTGATGTCCCGGACAAATATCATACGACCCGGTACCGGCTCCGTAGCAAGACGTCCACCCTGGACCATGGCAGGTGATAATACATGCACGACTGGCGGAATTCCAGTTTAATTGCCATAAAATACAAAAAAAATGTAACTTGATCATTTTGAAGTGTTGGTTATGGTTCCTTGGGTCGTATTTGATGTCCTGGAAAAATATCATGAGATCTGGTACAGGCTCCGTACCAAGGCGTCCCGCCTGGACCATGGCAGGCGATAATACATGTACGACTTACGGAATTCCAGTTTAATTGCCATAAAATGCCAAAAAATGTAACTTGATCATTTTGAAGCGTTGGTTATGGTTCCTTGGGTCGTGTTTGATTTCCCGGAAAAATATCATGATATCTGGTACCGGCTCCGTACCAAGGCGTCCCGCCTGGCCATGGCAAGTGATAATACAGGCACGACTGGCGGAATTCCAGTTTAATTGCCATAAAATGAAAAAAAATGTAACTTAATCATTTCGAAGCATTGGTTATGGTTCCTTGGGTCATATTTGATGTGATGTACAAATATCATGCTATCCGGTACCGGCTCCGTACCAAGGCGTCCAGTCTGGACCATGGCAGGCGATAATACATGCACGACTGGCGGAATTCCAGTTTAGTTGCCATAAAATGCAAAACGATATATCTTAATCATTTCGAAGCGTTGGTTATGGTTCCTTGGGTCCTATTTGATGTCCCTGAGAAATATCATATGATCCGGTATCGGATTCGTACCAAGGCGTCCGGCCTGGACCATGGCAGGCGATAATAGAGGCACGACTGGCGGAATTCCAGTTTAATTGCCATAAATTGCCAAAAAATGTAACTTGATCATTTCCAAGCGTGTGTTATGGTTCCTTGGGTCGTATTTGATGTCCCGGACAAATATCATGCGATCTGTTACTGGCTCTGTACCAAGGCGTCCGACCAGGACCATGGGAGGCGATAATACAGGCATGACTGGAGGAATTCCAGTTTAATTACCATGAAATGCCAAAAATGTAACTTGATCATTTCGAAACATCGGTTATGGCTCCTTGGGTTATTTGATGTCCCGGAGAAATATCATGTGATCCGCTACTATCTATGTACCAAGGCGTCCGACCAGGACCATGGCAGGCGATAATACAGGCACGACTGGAGGAATTCCAGTTTAATTGCCATAAAATGCAAAAAATGTTACTTGATCATTTCGAAGCATTGGTTATGGATCCTTGGGTCGTATTTGATGTCCCAGACAAATATCATGCGATCTGGTATTGGATCCGTACCAAGGCGTCGGCCTGAACCATGGCAGACAATAATACAGGCACGACTGGAGGAATTCCAGTTTAATTGCCATAAAATGCAAAAAATGTTACTTGATCATTTCGAAGCATTGGTTATGGATCCTTGGGTCGTATTTGATGTCCCAGACAAATATCATGCGATCTGGTATTGGATCCGTACCAAGGCGTCGGCCTGAACCATGGCAGACAATAATACAGGCACGACTGGCAAAATTCCAGATTAATTTCCATAAAATGCAAAAAAATGTAACTTGATCATTTCGAAGAATAGGTTATGGTTCCTTGGGTCATATTTAATGTCACGGAAAAATATCATACGACCCGTTACCGGCTCCGTACCAAGGCGTCCGGCATGGACCATGGCAGGCGATAATACAGGCACGACTTTCGGAATTCCAATTTAATTGCCAAAAAATGTAACTTGATCATTTCGAAGCGTTGGTTATGGTTCCTTAGGTCATATTTCATGTCTCGGAATCATGAGATTCGGTACCCGCTCCGTACCAAGGAGTCCGACCTGGACCACGACAGGTGATAATACAGGCATGACTGACGCAATTCCACTTTAATTGCCATAAAATGCCAAAAGATGTAACTTGATCATTTTGAAGTGTTGGTTATGGTTCCTTGGGTCATATTTTATATCCCGGACAAATATCGTGCGATCCGGTACCGATTCCGTACTAGGCGTCCGGCGTGGACCATGGCAGGCGATAATACATGCACGACTGATGGAATTCCAGTTTAATTTGCATAAAATGACAAAAATTGTAACTTGATCATTTCGAAACGTTGGTTATGGTTCCTTGGGTCGTATTTGATGTTCCGAAAAAATATCATGAGATCCGGTAACGGCTCCGTACCAAGGTGTCCAGCCTGGACCATGGCAGGCAATAGCAGAGGCACGACTGGCGGAATACCAGTTTAATTGCCATAAAATGCCAAAAAAGTAACTTGATCATTTCGAAGCTTTGGTTATGGTTCCTTGTGTCGTATTTGATGTCCCGAACAAATATCATGATATCCGGTACCGGCTCCGTACCAAGGCGTCCGGCCTGGACCATGGATGGCGATAATACAGGCACGACTGGCTGAATTCCAGTTTAATTGCCATAAAATGCCAAAAAATGTAACTTGATCATTTCGAAGCATTGATTATTGTTCCTTGGGTCATATTTGATATCCCGGATAAATATCATGCAATTCGGTACCGGTTACATACCACANGATCATTTCGAAACGTTGGTTATGGTTCCTTGGGTCGTATTTGATGTTCCGAAAAAATATCATGAGATCCGGTAACGGCTCCGTACCAAGGTGTCCAGCCTGGACCATGGCAGGCAATAGCAGAGGCACGACTGGCGGAATACCAGTTTAATTGCCATAAAATGCCAAAAAATGCAACTTGATTATTTCGAAGCGTTGATTATGGTTCCTTGGGTCATATTTGATGTCCCGGATAAATATAATGCAATTCGGTACCGGTTACGTACCACACCGTCCGGCCTGAACCATGGCAGGCGATAATACAGGCACGACTGACGGAATTCCAGTTTAATAGCCATAAAATGCCAAAAAATGTAACTTGATTGTTTCGAAAGGTTGGTTATGGTTCCTTGGGTCATATTTGATGTTTCGGACAAATATCATGCGACCCGGTACCAAGGCGTCCGGCCTGGACCATGGCAAGCGATAATATAGGAACGAATGGCGGAATTCCAGTTTAATTGCCATAAAATGCCAAAAAATGTAACTTGATCATTTCGAAACGTTGGTTATGGTTACTTGGGTAGTATTTTATGTCCTGGAGAAATATCATGCGAACCGGTACCGTACCAAGGTGTCCGACCTGGACCATGACAGGCGATAATACAGGCACGACTAGCGGAAATCCAACTTAATTGCCATAAAATGCCAAAAAATGTAACTTGATCATTACGAAGCGTTGGTTATGGTTCCTGGGTCGTATTTGATTTCCCGGACAAATGTCATGCGATTCAGTACCGGCTCCATACCAAGGCGTCCATCCTGGATCAAGGCGGGCGATAATAACGACACGACTGTCAAAATCAAGTTTAATTGCCATAAAATCCCAAAATGTAACTTGATCATTTCGAAGAGTTGGTTATGGTTCCTTAGGTCGTGTTTGATGTCCTAGAAAAATATCATGCGATCCGGTACCGACACCATACCAAGGCGTCCGGCCTGGACCATGGATGGCGATAATACAGGCAGGACTGACGCAATTCCACTTTAATTGCCATAAAATGCCAAAAAATGTAACTTGATCATTTTGAAGTGTTGGTTATGGTTTCTTGGGTCATATTTGATATACCGGACAAATATCATGCGATCTGGTACCGATTCCGTACTCGGCATCCGTCCTGGACCATGGCAGGCGATAATACATGCAAGACTGACGGAATTCAAGTTTAATTGCCGTAAAATGCCAAAAAAAAGTAACTTGATCATTTCGAAGCGTTGGTTATGGTTCCTTGGGTCGTATTTAATGTTCCGGAAAAATATCATGTGATCCGGTAACGGCTCCGTACCAAGGTGTCCGGCCTGGACCATGGCAGGTAATAGCAGAGGCACGACTGTCGGAATTCCAGTTTAATTGCCATAAAATGCCAAAAAAAAGTAACTTGATCATTTCGAAGCTTTGGTTATGGTTTCTTGTGTCATATTTGATGTCCCGAACAAATATCATGATATCGGTACCGGCTCCGTACCAAGGCGTCCGGCCTGGACCATGGATGGCGATAATACAGGCACGACTGGCTGAATTCCAGTTTAATTGCCATAAAATGCCAAAAAGTGTAACTTGATCATTTCGAAGCATTGGTTATGGTTCCTTGGGTCGTATTTAATTTTCCGAACAAATATCATGCGATCCAGTACCGGCTCTGTATCAAGGCGTCCGGCCTGGACCATGGAAGGCGATAATACATGCACAACTGGTGGAATTCAACTTTAATTGCCATAAAATGCCAAAAAATGTAACTTGATCATTTCGAAACGTTGGTTATGGTTACTTGGGTAGTATTTTATGTCCTGGAGAAATATCATGCGAACCGGTACCNAAAAAATGTAACTTGATCATTTCGAAGCATTGCTTATGGTTCCTTGGGTCATATTTATTGTCCCAAACAAATATCATACGACCCGGTACCGGCTCCGTACCAAGGCGTCCGGCATGGACCATGGCAGGCAATAATACAGGCACGACTGGCAGAATTCCAATCTAATTGCCATAAAATGCCAAAAAATGTAACTTGATCATTTTGAAGCGTTAGTTATGGTTCCATGGGTCGTATTTGATGTCCGGTCAAATATCATGCAATCCGGTATCGGCTCCATACCAAGCCGTCCGGCCTGGACCATGGCAAGCGATCATACATGTACGACTAGCGGAATTCTAGTTTGATTGCCATAAAATTCCAAAAAATGTAACTTGATCATTACGAAGCGTTGGTTATAGTTCCTTGGGTCGTATTTGATGTCCGGTACAAATCTCATGTGATTCGGTACCAGCTCCATACCAAGGCGTCCTGGACCATGGCAGGCGATAATAACGACACGACTGTCGGAAATAGAGTTTAATTGCAATAAAATGCCAAAATGTAACTTGATCATTTCGAAGAGTTGGTTATGGTTCCTTGGGTCGTGTTTGATGTCCCGGAAAAATATCATGTGATCCGGTACCAGCACCATACCAAGGCATCCGGCCTGGACCATGGACGGCGATAATACAGGCACGACTAGCGAAATTCCAGTTTAATATCCATAAAATGCTAAAAAATATAACTTAATCATTTCGAAGCGTTGGTTATGGTTCCTTGGTTCGTATTTGATGTCCATAAAAAATATCATGCGATCCGGTACCGGCTCTGTACCAAAGCGTCTCGCCTGGATTATGGCAGGCGATAATATAGGCGTGACTTGCGGAGTTCCAGTTTAATTGACATAAAGTGCCAAAAATGTAACTTGATCATTTCGAAGCATTGGTTATGGTTCCTTGGGTCGTATTTGATGTCCCGGACAAATATCATGCGATCTGGTACCGGCTCCGTACCAAGGCCTCCGGCCTGGACCATGGCAGGCGATAATACAGGCACGACTGTCAGAATTCCAGTTTAATTGCCATAAAATGCCAAAAATATGTAACTTGATCATTTCAGAGCGTTGGTTATGGTTCCATGGGTCGTATTTGATGTCCTGGAGAAATATCATGCGATCCGGTACCGGCTCTGTACCAAGGCGTCCGGCCTGGACCATGGCAGGCGATAATAGAGGCACGACTGACGGAATTCCAGTTTAATTGCCATAAAATGCCAAAAAATATAACTTGATCATTTCGAAGCGTTGGTTATGGTTCCTTGGGTCGTATTTGATGTCCCGGACAAATATCATGCTATCCGATACCGGCTCCGTACCAAGGCGTCCGGCCTGGACCATGGCAGGCGATAATACAGGCACGACTAGCGGAATTCCAGTTTAATTCCCAAAAAATATAACTTGATCATTTTGAAGCATTTTTTATGGTTCCTTGGGTCGTATATGATGTCCCAGAAATATATCATACGATCCGGTAACGGCTCCGTACCAAGGCATCCGGCCTGGACCATGGCAGGTGATAATATAGGCACGACTAGCGAAATTCCATTTTAATTGCCATAAAATGCCAAAAAATATAACTTGATCATTTCAAAGGTTTCGGTATGGTTTCGTGGGTAGTATTTGATGTCCCGGACAAATATCATGCGATCCGGTACCGGCTCCGCACCAAGGTGTCCGACCTGGACCATGGCAGGCGATAATACAGGCACTTCTGGCAGAACGCTAGTTTAATTGCCATAAAATTCCAAAAAATATAACTTGATCATTTAGAAGCGTTAGTTATGCTTACTTGGGTCATATTTGATGTCCCGGACAAATATCATGCTATCCGATACCGGCTCCGTACCAAGGCGTCCGGCCTAGACCATGGCAGGCGATAATACAGGCACGACTCGCGGAATTCCAGTTTAATTGCCATAAATTTCCAAAAAATGTAACTTGATAATTTCGAAGCGTTGATTATGGTTCCTTGGGTCGTATTTGATGTCCCGTACACATATCATGTGATCCGGTACCAGCTCTGTAACAAGGCGTCCGGCCTGGACCATGGCAGGCGATAATACAGGCACAACTGGCGGAATTCCAATTTAATTGCCAAAAACTGCCAAAAAATGTAACTTGATCATTTCGAAGCGTTGGCTACGGTTCCTTGGGTTGTATTTGATGTCCCAGAAAAATATCATGCAATCCGGTACCGGCTCCGTACCAAGGCGTCCGGACTGGACCATGGCAGACGATAATACATACACGACTGGCGCAATTCCAGTTTAATTGCCATAAAATGCCAAAAAATGTAACTTAATCATTTCGTAGCATTGGTTATGGTTACTTGAGTCATATTTGATGTCCCGGATAAATATCATTCGATCCGGTATTGGCTCCGTACCAAGGCGTCCGGCCTGGACCATGGCAGGCGATAATACAGGCACGACTAGCGGAATTCCAATTTAATTGCCATAAAATGCCAAAAAATGGAACTTGATCATTTCAAATCATTGGTTATGGTTCCATGGGTCGTATTTGACGTCCCGGAGAAATATCATGTGATCCGGTACCAGCTCCGTACCAAGGAGTCCGACCTGGACCATGGCGGGAGATAATACAGGCATGACTGGCGGAATTCATGTATAATTGCCATAAAATGCTAGAAAATATAACTTGATCATTTTGAAGCGTTGGTTATGGTTCCTTGGGTCGTATTTAATGTCCCTGACAAATATCATACAACCCAGTACCGGCTCCATACCAAGGCGTCCGGCCTGGANTTATGGTTCCTTGGGTCGTATTTGACGTTCCAGGGAAATATCATGTGATCCGGTACCGGCTCCGTACCAAGGCGTCCGACCTGGACTATGGCAGGCGATAATATATGCACGACTGACAGAATTGCAGTTTAAAAGCCATAAAATGCCAAAAAATGTAATTTAATCATTTCGAAGAGTTGGTTATGGTTCCTTGGGTCGTATTTGATATTCCATAGAAATATCAAGTGATCCGGTACCGGCTCCTNGTCCTGAACAAATATCATGCGATCCGGTACCGGATCCATACCAAGGCGTCCGACCTGGACCATGGATGGCGATAATATAGGCGTGACTGGCTGAATTCCAGTTTAATTGCCATAAAATGCCAAAAATGTAACTTGATCATTTTGTAGCGTTGTTCATGGTTCCTTGGGTCAAATTTGATATCCCGGACAAATATCATGCGATCCGATACGAGCGCCGTACCAAGGGTCCGGCCTGGACCATGGCATGCGATAATACAAGTACAACTGGCAGAATTTGAATTTAATTGCCATAAAATGCCAAAAAATGTAACTTGATCATTTCGAAGCATTGGTTATGGTTCCTTGGGTCGTATTTGATGTCCCGGAGAAATATCATGTGATCCGGTACCGGCTCCTTACTAAGGCATCCGTCCTGGACCATGGCAGGTGATAATACAGGCACGACTGGCGGAATTCCAGTTTAATTGCCATAAAATGCCAAAAATGTAACTTGATCATTTTGTAGCGTTGTTCATGGTTCCTTGGGTCAAATTTGATATCCCGGACATATATCATGCGATCCGATACGAGCGCCGTACCAAGGGTCCGGCCTGGACCATGGCATGCGATAATACAAGTACAACTGGCAGAATTTGAATTTAATTGCCATAAAATGCCAAAAATGTAACTTGATCATTTCGAAGCATTGGTTATGGTTCCTTGGGTCGTATTTGATGTCCCGGAGAAATATCATGTGATCCGGTACCGGCTCCTTACTAAGGCATCCTTCCTGGACCATGGCAGGCGATAATACAGGCACGACTGGCGGAATTCCAGTTTAATTGCATTAAAATGACAAAAAATGTAAATTGATCATTTCAAAGCGTTGGTTATGGTTCCTGGTGTCGTATTTGATGTATCGGACAAATATCATGAGATTTGGTACCGGCTCCGTACCGAGGAGTCCGACCTGGACCATGGCAGGCGATAATACATGCATGACTGGCGAAATTCAAGTTTAATTGCCATAAAATGCCAAAAAAAGTAATTGATCATTTAAAAGCGTTGGTTATGGTTCCTTGGGTCATATTTGATATCCCGGAAAAATATCATGCAATTAGGTACCGGCTACGAACCACGGCGTCCGGCCTGGACCATGGCAGGCGATAATACAGGCACGACTGACGAAATTCTAGTTTAATTGCCATAAAATGCCAACAAATGTAACTTAACCATTTCGAAGAGTTGGTTATGGTTCTTTGGGCTGTATTTTTGTCTCGAAAAAATATCATGCGATTCGGTATCAGCTCCATACCAAATCGTCCGGCCTAGACCATGGCAGGCTATAATACAGGCACGACTGGCGAAATTCAGGTTTAATTGCCATAAAATGCCAACAAATGTAACTTGATCATTTCGAAGCATTGGTTATGGTTCCTTGGGTCGTTTTTGATGTCCTGGTCAAATATCATGTGACCCGGTACCGGCTCCGTACCAAGGCGTCCGGCCTGGACCATGGCAGGCGATAATACAGGCACGACTGATGAAATTCTAGTTTAATTGCCATAAAATGCCAAAAAAATGTAACTTGATCATTTCGAAGCGTTGGTTATGGTTACTTGGGTCGTATTTGATGTCCCGGACAAATACCATGCTATCCGGTACCGGCTCCGTACCAAGGCGTCCGGCCTAGACCATGGCAGGCTATAATACAGGCACGACTGGCGGAATTCCAGTTTAATTGCCATAAAATGCCAAAAAATGTAACTTGATCATTTCGAAGCGTTGGTTATGGTTTCTTGGGTCATATTTGATTTTCCAGTCAAATATCATGCGACCCGGTACCGGCACCGTACCAAAGCCTCCGGCCTGGACCATGGCAGGCTATAATAAAAGCACGATTGGCGGAATTCCAATTTAATTACCATAAAATGCCAAAAAATGTAACTTGATCATTTCGAAGCGTTGGTTATGAGTTCTTGGGTCATACCTGATGTCCCGGTAAAATATCATGTGATCCGGTACTGGCTTGGTACCAAGGCGTCCGGCCTGGGCCATGGGAGGCGATAATACATGCACGACTGGCGGAATTCCAGTTTAATTGCCATAAAATGCCAAAAATTGTAACTTGATTATTTCGAAGCGTTGGTTATGGTTCCTTGGGTCATATTTCATATCCCGGTTCCTTGATTAGCGATAGTCATCGCCCCTCCATGACCAAATTAAGCTGTAATTCCGCCAATCGTGCATGTATTATCTCCATCCATGGTCCAGGCCGGACGCCTTGGTATGGATCCTGTACCAGATCACATGATATTTTTCCGGGAAATGAAATACAACCCAAGGAACCATAACCAACTCTTTGAAATGATCAAGTTACATTTTTGGAATTTTATGGCAATTAAACTGGAATTCCGCCAAGTCGTGCTTGTATTATCGCCTGCCATGGTCCAGGCCGGATGTTGTGGTACGTAGCTGGTACCGAATCACATGATATTTGTCTGGGACATCAAATATGACCCAAGGAACCATAACGAGAACTTCGAAATGATCAAGTTACATTTTTTAACATTTATTGTAATTAAACTGGAATTTCGCCAAGTCGTGCCTGTATTATCGCCTCCCATGGTCCAGGACAGACGCCTTGGTACGAAGCCGATACCGGATCGCATGATATTTCTCCAGGGAATCAAATAGGACCCAAGGAACCATAACCAACTCTTCGAAATGAACAAATTACATTTTTTGGCATTTCATGGCAATTAAACTGGAATTTCGTGAGTCGTGCATGTATTATCGCCTGCCATTGTCCAGGCCGGACGCCTTGGTATGTAGCCGGTACCGAATTGCATGATATTTTTCCGGGATATCAAATTAAACCGAATGAACCTTAACAAACGCTTCGAAATGATCAAGTTACTTTTTTTGGCATTTTATGGCAATTAAACTGGAATTCCGCCAGTCGTGCCTGTATTATCGCCTGCCATGGTCCATGCCGGACACCTTGGTAAGAAGCCGGTATCGAGTCACATGATATTTTTTTGGGACATTAAATATGACCCAAGGAACTATAACCAACGCTTCAAAATGATCAAGTTACATTTTTTGGAATTTTATGGCAATTAAACTGTAATTCCGGCAATCGTGCATGTATTATCGCCTCCCATGGTCCAGGACGGACGCCTTGGTATGGAGCCGGTACCGGATCGCATGATATTTCTCCAGGGCATCAAATAGGACAAAAGGAACCATAACCAACTCTTCAAAATGATCAAATTACATTTTTTGGCGTTTTGTGGCAATTAAACTGGAATTCCGTGAGTCGTGCATGTATTATCGCCTGCCATTGTCCAGGCCGGACGCCTTGGTATGGATCCGGTACCGAATTGCTTGATATTTTTCTGGGATATCAAATTAAATCGAATGAACCATAACAAACGCTTCGAAATGATCAAGTTACTTTTTTTGGCATTTTATGGTAATTAAATTGGAATTCCGCCAGTCGTGCCTATTTTATCGTCTGCCATGGTCCATGCCGGACACCTTGGTACGAAGCCGGTACCGGGTCGCATGATATTTGTCTGGGACATTAAATATGACCCAAGGAACCATAACCAACGCTTCGAAATGATCAAGTTACATTTTTTGGAATTTTATGGCAATTAAACTGTAATTCCGCCAATCGTGCATGTATTATCGCCATCCATGGTCCAGGCCGGACGCCTTGGTATGGAGCCCGTACCAAATCACATGATATTTTTCCGGGAAATCAAATACAACCCAAGGAACCATAAGCAACTCTTCGAAATGATCAAGTTACATTTTTTGGAATTTTATGGAAATTAAACTGGAATTCCGCCAAGTCGTACTTCTATTATCGCCTTCCATGGTCCGGGCTGGACGCCTTGGTAC